>PVKN010000959.1:0-59913 GCA_004027915.1 Capromys pilorides
TGGTCATCTCTGACCAGCAGAGAAATGCAAACCAGAACCACGACGAGGCAGCTGTCAAAGGGACGGCGACCTCGACCACGGCCACTGCGTCATGGGGTGTGGACAAAACAGCCACGCAGCCTGCGTGGGAACAGAGAGGCCTCACCACTTCCTCGCAGCTACCAGGTCGCCCTGCTCCGACCTGGCCGCCGCCTCGGAGCAGCCGGGCGCAGCGGCGAGACAGGTTGCCTGGACGCACCCCGGGTCCACGCGGAGCCATCTGTCACCGCCTCACTCGCATCGACCCCATCCGGGCGCCTCAACTTCCCCCACACGGGCGACGGCACTCACAGTACTTGATGACCGCGATGTTGACCGGCGCGGTACAGGTGACGGCCACGAGCGAGTCGTCGGAGGGCATGACGGAAGCGCCCCACGTCCAGAGCTGCACCATCCGGAGTCCTGCAAGAGTCCTCTGGTCGGCGCTCAGCCTCACGCTCCGCCGCGCGATTGGCCTGCACTGCCCAGGCTGCTCGCACGCCGTCCAATCCCTGGCAGTCTCGGCTCACGCCCCACCTCTCAGCCAATGGATGGCATCGGACGATGGGCCGCTGACGCTGAGACCTCCTCCTCCTCGGGTGCGAACGGAGGCGGGGTGTGCGCAGGCGCCGAGTGTCCGCGGGGCGGGATTCGTCCCGGCATAGGGTCTGCGCAGGCGCGGGGCGGGGTTTAGGCGGGGGACTGGATGGAGCTGGAGGTGGGGAGCGAGGCTTGTAAGGGTTGTCGCTTCACCATTCCTTTTTCCTTTTCTGTGTATTTACTACAGGGTCTAGGTAGAACGGACTCGTAGTGATCCTCCTGTGTTCAGCCTCTCAAGCGCTGGGGTTACAGGCATGCGCCACCACGCCCAGTCTCAGTCTCGCGCCCGGGGCCAGGGCCGGGCCGGGCCGGGCCAGGCCGGGCCAGCACGGCGCACAGGGTATCAAACCCTAGCCGCTGCGCTCTGCCTAAGCAGACGCTTTAGGCCACTGAGCTATCTGGCCAGCCCTATCCTCTAACCATTTCTCCTAGGCTGGATGTCAGTATCCCATGAGGGTTCCCCTGACCCTCAGCAAACACCACCGAGTTCTCCAGCGACCCCAGATTCGTGTGCGGCAGCCCTAACCGAGGACTTCGTCATGTGGCTGTTTGGAGACGGCCTTCAGAGATGATGAAGATAAACTGAAGCTCTCAGCAGGCAGGTGGAAGGGCAGAAACAAGGAACCAGGCAGCTGCCGCTCCCAGGACACCAATGAGGACCCAGAGACAAGATGGTGGAGACCAGCCTGCAACAGCCCAGGACTTCCAAACAGGACCCCGGCTTGCAGCCACACAGCAGGCGCTGCTCCGTGGTCTGCGCCTCCTTGCTTGGGCCACGGCCACTACGTACAATCACCATGCTCCTGCAAGACCCGCATCCTCCTGTGGCCTCGGCTACCATTCTGAGTGTCAAGCCGCTGCTCTGTCTCAGGCCTGTGGCCCACTGCAGACGTTCAGATCCTTCTAGCTGCAGGACCAGGGCGGGCGGAGGTGGAAGGATGGGGCACTGAGCCCTCCCTGAGCGCCACGGTGTGTTCTGTGCGGTTTTGTCCTGCTTGTGGCATCACCAAGAGCCCCGGATCACCATCAGATGCTAGAATCAGGCTCTGTTTGCTTCCCCCCTCTATTTGCGACTCCTCCCTCAGCCTGTTCTTTTCTGATGCGCAGTCTGGCGCAGCTGTATGACATCAAGTCCCTTCCTGGTGCCTTCAGCATCCCCTCATCCTCGAATCTCCTCCTCCCTTCGCAGGGGCCCCAGCCTTCAAGTCCTGCTGGGTCCCATCTGCCCCCTCCTGGTCCCCCAGCCAGCCCATTGCCAGCGGGATTTGCCTTCCTGAGCTGTTGCCTGTCCTTAGTTGACTTCAAAGCGAAAGGAGGCTCGGGATTTGTGTTAAGCAGTCCTGTCACTCAGGGACAAAAATGACCAACTAGAGCCCAGCTGCTTGGCCCCAGTGCCAGTCCTGTGGTCTGCTCATTGCATAGCCTTGGACTGGGTGCCTGAGCCTGCTGTGCCCATCTTATAAGGCAGGACTGGGTGGCCCTGCCCCCCATGGGACAAAGCCCTCTGGCCAGGGCCTTGCTGTACCTCCAGTGGAAAGCATGGCCTTGCACTACATTTCTGGGATATTTGTTTGTTTAATTTTGTTGTTTGAGACTCACTGTGTGGTTCAGTGTAGTTTTGAACTCACTATGGAGCTTGTTTTAAACTTGTGGAGATGCTCCTGCCTCAACCTCCTGAATATACCACCATACACAACCCTAGCTGTGCTCTTACAAATCTACAGCTCCGTCTTTGCACCTGGTCCTCCCTGGGCCCTTGGCATGGCTGCCACTCTGGAGGGCACCTCTGCCATGCAGACTCTGGGGCATCTCCATGGCTGAGTAGTTCCTTGGCAGTGGCTGGTGAGCCCAAGCTGCCTCACAGGATGCAGGCCCATGCTGCTCACCCTTTCGTCCTGTGGCTCTGACTGCAGGGCTCAGAGCAAGTGTGTTGCAGGCACTGGTCAGATCCTAGGCCGGAAGCAGAGGGCTTCAGTGAAAGACTGAAATGTCCAAGGCCACACTGTGGACTTCACCACATGCTTTCCTCAGAGACACTGGACCCTTGTCCCCAAGCGCACTGTCCCAGGGGCCAAGGAAGGATGGAGTGAAGCTGTGCCACCTGTGCCTTAAGGCAAGAGGAAATCTGGGACTCGTAGCCAAGATGTGGTAGTCAGAGCACCTGGCTGCTGGCTTGGCCTTCAGAGGTGTTCTGCTCTCCCAGTGGGCCTGGGGACAGCTGACAGGTGCCTGCACAGTGACAGAGGCGGGGACATACCACCATGACATACCCAAGCCAAAGGGTCAAGGGGTTCCCAAAGGTAAACAAGCAGATGTGAAGAGCCCTGTGTCTTGATGGCCCCAATGTGTAAGTCATCTGTGGAAGGGGTGCTGGTATCCTGGGCCCCATGCAGGGTGAGGTACACCCCTGGGGTTGAGATAGCATTTTGCTTAACTGCTTATGCTGGCCTCAAACTTAAAATCCTCTTGCCTCAGCCTCCTGAGTAGCTGGAATTACAGGTATATGCACCCCTATACCCATCTAAGGTTGAATGTTTTGTAAAGTTGTAGTCATTCTGAGCACGTTTCCCTGGCATGTTTATTTGGCATTTTCTTGAACTCTGATACAGGAGGTACCACAGCTCCTCTTCTGCACCTGAAGAAACCCAGCTGTGTGACAAACTCAATGATGAGCAGGCTGGTGACAGGACAGCTCCTCATCAGAGTGTCTCTGTCTCTCTGTCTGTCTCTCTGTGACAGGGTCTCACTATGCATTTCAGGCTGGACTTGTGCTGCCGGCAACCTTCCTGGCTCAGCCTCCTGAATGCTAGGATTACAGGTGTGCATCACCACACCTGGGAACACGGCCTCTTGCTGAGCTGCCCAGGCTTAGCGGGCCAGCTATTCTCCTAGGACGTCCTGCGTCCACAGGTGGGCAGGGCTGGAAATCTGTGTCCCACCAAGTGCTGCCCGGTAGCTAAACTTAGCCCCACAGCAGAGCCAGGAGGGGCTCTGAGTATAGATAGGAGCGAGGGGCTATTTTCAGGCCTCTGGAGAACCCCAGAATATTCCAGGCCACAGTGATATTTATAGAACCCTGGGCTCCAAGAAGGAACAGCAACCACTTTAGCCCCTCCTTGGTGTCCGGGAGCATCTTCGTTCAGCGGGGACCTGTGCCCAGAGGTAGGCTCTGGGCCGAACTCTCCCTCCTCCAGATGCACTGGGTAGGCGCCCGACCCACCATCCCACTGCCCACTTTCTAGGCCTCTACTTTCTCCTGACCAAACTGCTGGCTTCTAGCTCACTGCTGGGTTCTTGGGGCAGCCAGGCCTTCCTTCCCTGCCTTGGTTTAGGGACAAGTCTGACTATGTGCCCAGAAGTTTTCTAAAAAAGACTTGGAATTACAGGGCCATAGGCACACCTGAGACTCCAGCCTGGCCTAGGCAGCTCAGTGAAAACGATCTCAAAATAAAAAGTTTGTGTAAGTGCCTGCCTGGCAAGTGCAAGGTTCTGAATTCAATCCCTAGTACCAAAAAGGAGGAGGAGGAAGAGGGGGAGGGAGGGGGGGAGGGGAGCGGGAGGGGAGAGGAAAGAAGAGGAAAGAGGTTTGCAGAGGACTGGGCTGCACTCCCCAGTACTGCAAGAAAAACGAAGCCTTCTCCAGAGTGGGGCAACACTCTAGTGAGGGAAGCTAGGGGCCAGAGGAGGCGAGCAGGGGCGCCAGACAGCAGCCCCCAGAAGAGAGCCGTGAGTGGGATTTCCCAGTCTGTGGTTCTGGAGAGGCCTAGGCCTCAGTCACCCCAGTGAGCGAGCTGCTGGCGTCCTCGACGGTGCAGCCACACGGCAACAGGCCCAGGTGTTGGGTGAGGGTGGCCGCTTTGCTACCTCAGCCGGCCTTGCAGGCGGAAAGCCTCCACTCATCCCGAGTCAGGTCCCTGTAGGTGTCTGTGCCCTCTCCCCGCTGTGCCAGTGCACCCCATGTGGCCCTACCTCCACCAGTCCAGATATAAATATAAGTGCATTTTCCATGGGCTGGTCCTGCAGGAAAACATTCAGCTTTATTTTGGGCCTGTGAAATTCCCTTCCTTCGTACTGACAGGTGCAGTAGCCCCATTTAGATGCAGCGCCCCAGAAATAGATTCACCCACACACAGCTTCCTTTAGGCTCTGGGTGCTGTGCCAGGGAACCTGCCCTGGCACTAGGTGTGGCACTAGGTCTCACTGGCCACTGGTGTCCCTCCCTGAGTGACCACCTACCCTGAGTCCAGGCCCTTTGGGACATCGCCACGGTCCCTGACTGGCCCAGGTGCATGACCCCCTTGCCTTTGTCCTGGCACAAGGTGGAGAGGAGGTCACAAGGAAAGTGGGCCTGGCCTGATTGGGAGAGGGCTCCAGCAAGTCCCAGCAGGGCCCTGATTGTCCCTGCCACCTCTGCAGATGGAGGCAGGAAGCAGCCCCCATCTCGTAGCTGAAGCCCTAACCCCAACACCTTGACATTGACCTGGGGGACAGCAGTTATGGTGAGGTTGTCCACAGCAGGATAGGTCCCCAGTCCAAAGTCTGGTGACCTCAACAAAGAGAGACATAGAGACAAGGAGGCTAGGGATGGCCAATGCCCTTCCACTCAGAAGGCCAACAGGGGACATTTGCCTCAGAATTGTCTCCTCCCGTGCACAGCTTCCTCAGGTCTAGGAAGCACTGAGCCCCACTTTCTTGGCATATTGTCAGATTGGGCTGCAGCACAGCTCTGAGGTCACCTTGCCCAGGGCACCCCAGCGCGTCAAGGCCTGGTTCTCTCCAGATGTCCCCCAGACCCTTAAGGCTCAGTGCCTTTCTGGGCTTGGACAGCATCTGTGGGGCTGAAACTGTAGGTTGCCACACTGGGCAGGGGCTCCTGCCAGGCTTGGCCTGGAATAGTTGAAGGTTGAGCCGTGAGGAGAAGGGACTGTGCATGTGTGCGGTTGTGGCAGAGCTTCCAGAATGTTCTGGAATATTTTCTTACACAGGAAGCTGACAGCACAGGTGAGAGGGGAGCTGCCAGAGATACCCAGGTCACATTCCCTGGCACAGCCAGA
This sequence comes from Capromys pilorides, assembly GCA_004027915.1. NCBI lineage: Eukaryota > Metazoa > Chordata > Mammalia > Rodentia > Capromyidae > Capromys > Capromys pilorides. The sequence continues at coordinate 5,673 of PVKN010000959.1, forward strand.
GTTGGAGCTGGTGATAGCAGGTAAGTGTCCCCTGAGCCCCCATCCACCGTTCTCTTGGTGAAGTGCAAAGGTTCCTTGCTCAGGTCCAGTTGTCCTCTCCAGATCAGTTGAGCCAGTCAGAGCTGGGGACACTCCTCCGCCTCCACAGTACTACCCAGCCACTCCTGCACCTAGCCTCTGTCCACCATGGGGCCTGAGCCCTCACAGGTGCCATGTTCCTCACTCCTCTTGTCCTTGCTGAGTCCTTCTCAGGAAGGTGCCTGGCTGGGGACTACCATGACACTGGATGAGACCCAGGGCCTGCTGCAGGGGACTCCAAGACCCAGAGGACAAGGCGGGACTTGGCTCTTTATTCCCCATAAGACCAGGTACCCACTCCCTCCTGTCACCCACCCCTCCTGTTCTCCCTGCTGGCACCATATCGGGATAAGTGGTATGGCATTCATGGCAAGAGATGGCTGTACCCTCCCAGGTCACAGTGCCACCTGCTTGCCCCAAGTTTTGAGGGAAAGTGGGTGGCCTGTCACAGCAGGAACTACCCAATGCCATTGAGTCCCCCCCCACCCCAAAAGTGTCCCACTCTTAGAAGAGAAGGACCAGAAACTGGGCCAGGTCAAAAGTGGAACAGTGGTGAATTTGCCTGAGGTGGAGTCCCCAGGGGGTCTGGCTGGCCTCTGTCCTGCAGGACCCCAGGTGACAGGCTGCCCGAGGAGGCCAGCTGGCCCTCAGCTCTTAGGGCAGGGGGCACCCTCAGGAGCCAGGCAGCAGCCAGCCTCCTCATGCCGCACCAGGAGGGACATTCTGGAGAAGGTCTTGCCGCAGCCCTTGCACGGGTACTTCTTGGTGCCTGAGTGCGTCTGCTGGTGTGCTCGGAGGTTGGAGCGGTCAGCAAAGGCCCTGCTGCAGTGGGCGCAAGCATAGGGCTTCTCACCTGTGGGAGGAAGGTGGGGTCAGGTGAGCGCCGTAGCCAGGGCAGGGCCATAGGATTAAGGGTGACCTCTTCTTCCCCCGACTGCACGTGAGCAATCATGGCCATGGCTGCTGTGACAGGCAGGTCACACAGGCCAGACCTGGCCTCAGAGGCCCCGCCCAGGGCTAAGGCAGCCACTGGCTCTCAGGCAATCTTGGAGTCCGACCAGATCCCGGCTATTTGGTCCTGTGTGAGACACTCTGGGAACCTCTAGCTGCTTCTATGGGCTGCAGGCCAGCAGGAGAGCAGCCACGGAGCTTTGATCTGGGTCGGCAGGGGTGGGGCAGGGCCTGCTGTTGGGATCCTGGCCCCCGGATGGTCAACTGCAGGGAAAGGGCCCTGAGAAGCTACCATCCAGTCCTGCCGCACTGCAGAGGCCCAGGATGCCAGTTAGTGTCCCCACGGACCCTGCCAGCTGGCCAGGTGCACCATGTGTCCCCAGGTCCTGAGACTCTGGCCCTCACTGTCCTGATGCCCATGCCACCTTCTTCTCCTTCCTGCTGTCCCAAACCCAAGACCCTGCAGGGTGGGCACACGGTGCCCTCTGAGGACCTGTGCTCCTAACTTTGCTCAGTCTGGGATACATCCATACCCCGCTCTAGGTCTGTGGCTTCATTTGGAAATAGGATCTTTGCAAATACCATCAAGGTGGGGCCTCTGGGGGCACTTAACCCCATACAACTGTCATCACAGCAAAGGGGCACATGGGCACAGATACATGTGGGGCACAGGTCCTGTGAGGACAAGTGGAGGCACAGGGATGCGGCCGGGCCAAGGTGCCAGGATGGAGGCAGTGTGACCCTGCCAACCCCAAGGGCCCAGGCAGGACCTTGGAGGGCACCAGTCTGTCCCCATGCTTCAGTGTGGGACCTGGGTGTTGGGGGGAGACATGCAGATCCTGGCCTCCCTGGACCCCGGCCCTACCATCCCACCTGTGTGGGTCCGGATGTGGCCCTGCAGCAGCCAGGGCCTGGAGAAGGCCTTGCCACACACGGTGCACACGCAGGGCAGGGTGTGGGTGCGGATGTGCATCTTGAGGGCGCCCAGGCTGCCGTACTCCTTGTCACAGTGCTTGCAGGTAAAGATGCGCCCGGCCTGCAGGTGGCACTGCAGCTGCTGGTGCCTGGCCAGCCCAGCCGGCGTGTGGTAGGCCTTGTGGCAGTGCACACACTTGAAGCTACCGGGGGCTGGAGAGGCCCCCATGGCCCCAAGCAGTTTGTCTGGAGCCCCATACATGTGGGGGTGCAGGATTGGAGGCCAGCGCGTGGGCAGCAGAAGCAGTGTAGGCAGGTGGAGGTGGTTCAGGCTGTCTCTGAGAGGGGAGCTGAGGGCCCGGCCAGCCCAAGGTCCCCCAAGGCCAATCTCTGGGGTGTCTGGCCCAGGGAACCCCAGAACTTCCTCATGACGTGGCAGGAGGGGCAGGGAGACACAGGTGACAGCCGAGGTACAGTCCCAAGGCCGGGCCAGGTGGCCAGGTGCGGAAGGGGCCTCCTTGTCAGAGCTGGTGCCATGATCTCCTGGAGGGATGGGGAAAGAACAGAAAGGTGAGGACAGCCCGGCCCTGCCTGCTTTCAGACCTGCTCACCTGCACCCACGCAGAGCTGTGGAGGGACGGTGAGAAGTGCCAGGATCCAGACCTGCCTAAGCATGGGCCACTACCACCGGCAGGCTGGGCTCCAGAACTGGGGATGTGCTCCAGGTGGGGAATGAATCTCAGCTGTGTGTTCAAAGCTAGCAGAAAATCAGTTCTTATGCCAGGCAGGGTGGTGCAGACCCAGTCCCAGCCTTAAGAGCCTGAGCCAGGAGGCACTAGGTGAATTGCAGGCCAGCCTGGATCGCAAAGTAAAACTCTGTCAAAACAAAAAGAAAAAAAAAACAGGAAAAATGAAAAAGGAAAATCAAGACAGCTCCCAGGATGCCAGTGAGTGCCCAGAAGCGTGAGGCAGTGCCCACAGGGCGGCACAGCCACCCTGCACCCTCCAGGGAGCTGCATCGCAGCCCGGGTTGTGAGCAGCAAGCCCAGCCAGCAGCACCAGGGCAGAACCCTGGGCAGCAGACACCAGAGTCAGAGCAGTCATCCACCCCCACGGTCATTACCCTCTCGTCACCCCCTCGTCACCCCGTGGCGTCTCCCCTCGTGGATCACCCTGCAGTCAGCACCTCTGCAGCCACTGGCAGCAGCTCACAGCTTGGGAACACGTGGGGACATGCTCAGCGAGGCGGGGCCTGGCCCTCAGGCTCCCTGTTTGGAGCTGCTGTTGCCTCACAACACCAGCCCCACTGCACACCTAGGGGTCGTGGCCCCTGCCTTGGAAGGCCAGAGCACAGGCACCGGGCACAGAACACAGCAGCCCCGGTGGAGAAGCCAGTCTACGGGAAAGAGGTCAATTCTGGACTCTCTGGGGCTTCGGTCTCCAAACAGCCCTTCATCCATGCGGTCTTCCATGGCATGGGGAGAAATCTGTGGCCCTGTTCACCTCCATCCTGGGGTTTTGGGGAGAGACACACAGTGGGCAAAATACAGTACTGCAAAGCTGATATTTTATCAGGAACTAGTATCCATAATATATAAAGAACTTTTGTAACTCAGAACAAAAAGACAAGTAATACTATAATTTTTTTTGGTCTTTTTGAGACAAGATCCTTGAGTTCACTTTATAGCCCAGGCTGGCATTAAACTCATGGCAATCCTCCTGCCTCAGCCTCCTGAGTGCTGGGTTATAGGATTACACCATGCCCAGCAAATAATACAATTCGAAAAAGGAAAAGAAAAAAAAAATAATAGATGAGCAAAGCCACTTCTGCACAGAGCATGCCCGAAGGCCCAATAAGCACAATTAGTCATCAGAAAAACTCAAGAATCAGGACCACTTCCCACCCTCCAGGTGGCTAGGAGTTAAGGGAAAGTGGGTGCTGGAGATGATGGGGAGCAACAGGAAGGTCTCCTGTCCTGATGCCCCAATGCTAAATTGGCACATCAGGTTTCTGTCCCCCTAGAAGGAGGTGGGGTGAGACACAGCCGAAGGAGTGCTGGAGAAACCGCCTCCCCCACTCCAAGGAGGAGGACGTGGACTTCGCTGTGATTCTCAGGCCTGGCCCCTCCCTAGCCCTAGGCAGCAGCCAGAGTTAAACTCTATCTGTGGCCCTGAGGCCAGCGCAGAGGCTGAGCAAGAACGGGGTCTACACCGGGGGCTCTGCGTCAGGGGCGGCACTGCAGTTCTGCCCTTTTCTTTCTTTGCAGCTCTAGGGATGGGACCCAGGCACTTTCTGAACTACATCTCTAGCGCTTACATTTATTTATTTATTTTTAATTTTGAGACAAGTTCTCACAAGGTTGCCCTGGGTGGCCTCAAATCTGCAGTCCTCATGCTTCAGCTTCCTGAGTCACTGGGTTTAGAGGTGCATGTCCCTGTCCTTCCAACCTTCTGCTTTTCGCTCATACTGCAGCCCCTTTGGGAAAAAGGCTCCAAGCTCCCTTCTTATTCAGGGTTCCTGGAGCCCTAACCAAAGATGGGTGGGGCCCAAACCTCAGGACCTCAGGTCAGTTCTGGGATGGCATCCTCACTGTAAGCAGGGCACACTCTGGGCACTGCCACCTGGGCTGGGGTTGGAGGTGTGGCTCTGCCCACTGGTGAGTGCTTCTCTAGCAGCATGAGGCCTTGGGTTCTATTCCTACCTACCACCACTAAAAGCAAAATGGAACAACAAAAAAACCCTAAACTCTGATCCACATAAATGTTATTTTCCTTCGAACCTAAATCTGTGTCCACGCATGTCATTGAAATAAAAGTTTCTCTTACTGTGAACAGTAACCCAACAGTTTCTACTATATTTTATTTTACATAAGTAGCGGTGGTAACTCCTTAAACTGATTTCAGAACCCACCTTTGAGAAGCAGGGCCAGACAACACACCCCCTGCCCCGTGGCACCTGGGCTGAGAGCCATGGGGTCACTGGGAACTGGGCAGGACTCTCTGGTAGGGCATTCCCCTCTCAGGGGCCCCAGGCACTGAGCAATGGGGGCTGGGTCTTCCTCCGGAGGAGCTGCCTCACTGTTGCTGAGGTAGCCTAGGGGCAGAGCTGGGGGGCAGAGCTGGGGGCTGAGCTCGTGGAAGTCGCTCTGCCAGCTAAGGGGCAGACTCCCCTGGGGCAGAGTCCTCCCCGACCTGTCCCCTCGTCACAGAGCTGGCAGGGTCAGAGAGTGGGGGCCGGGAAGGACTGTGAGTGTACCCAGCAGTCGCCAGGATGGCCACAGGAGAGGCTCAGCAGCACGAGTACCTGTGGGCGTGCTGGCACCCTTCACCTCCTTGTGCCCCCTTCCCAGTGCCCGGGGGAGCCCACCCGGCTCCAGCCACAGCCTCTCACCAGCTCCGGGCAGGTTTTTGGACTTTAGGAGTCCCGCGGGGCTTTCTCTGAGTGGATGACAAGCAGTGCCTGGCCGGCCATCTGCACCCTAGCAACTTCCTGCCCAGAGATGCACAGGGTCTGGGCTGGGGCTGCAGTGATGGGCGGGGGCCCGCGAGGTGGCTCCCGTCACCTAGCACAGGTGCGCTTTCCCCGAGACCCCGGCTGTCCCCGGCCCTTACCTCTGCTCGTCTCCAGCCGCCCATAGTCGGGGGCCCGGTGTCCCGGCTGCGTCTTCACCAGAAAGGAGCGCGGCATGGTGCGGGCAGCGGGCGCGGCGGACTGGACGCCGGGGCCTGCCGGCAGGTGCGGAAAGGTCGGCTGATTAGCATAGCGCGCCGCCTCGGCCAACCAGCGGCCGGGGCGGTGAGGCGGGGCCGCGGGGCCACGCCCAGGACAGGTGCGCGGGCTGGGCCGAGCTTCCCAGACTCCGTCTAACAGTGGGTCTCACGCCTGCGGAACGCGTCCGCTTTGGACGAAGAGCAGAGCCCGGGACTCTTGATTCCCTGTGGTTAGGAAGTGTCGCAGAGGGTGATGCAGTGCTCAGCCCCAGGGACACTCTGGACGCGACAAGCTTCCCCTGCCTCGTCCCTTGTAATCTGCAGTCCCTTCTTGCTGTCGGGATCCCTATCCACGTGGGTGTGTTACGACTTGGGGGGCACCCCCGGCCTCCAGGAGCCGCACGCAGGCCCACGTCTTGGGCAACGCTCTGGCTCGGTAGCCTGGTGCTCGCTGGCCTCCTAGGCAGGGAGCAGAGGCAGAGGTGAGCTGCAGGTGCTGGGACAGAGGGAGGCGGAGTGGCCACAGGTGCCCAGGTCCTGTAGAGGCAGGAAGCCAGTGGCTGGGAGGATTTTGTCCCTACTCTGCAGATGCTCACGGAGCATTGGAAATAGGGTCCAACGCCCCCTTCCTGTGGCCTGCACAGACCCCATGCTGCTGTGGTAGGAGGAAACGCACAGGTGGCTGCCCACTAGTGAGAAGGTGCGGTCCGTGTTGCCCATGTGGCTCTCAGGATGGCCTGGTGCCGCCCCTTCACCTGTTCCTTGGCATTGCCAGATTTCTATTTGTGGTTTTTGGCACTCTGAACACCAAGGACTCCTGAGCCAGCCTTCCTCTGTGTGTCCTCCTGCACCCACCGGGTAGCCCCAGAAGCGAATGCCCTACTCAGCCAGCTGCTTTGTTAGGGGGTGCTGAGCATGCTGGTGGCACCTGCCAGCCCCCTGGGAGTACCCTGAGGTTGTCAGTCCAGAACTTGGGCCCAGGAGGGAAACCTGAGCTCCCTGAGACTTCCAAATGGCCCTCCTGATGGCCATAAAGCCTCATTCTTCAGCTGTGACGTGCGCTGTGTCCAGCTGGACCCTGTAGGGCATCTGCCCTATCTCCACGTGTGGCCCTAGGCAGGGACAGCAGATGTCTCCATCGCTGGGACTTCTTTTGTCCAGTACCATCTCCTTTACCCTGGGGGCTAATCCTGCATGTCTCACCACAGAACCCTTCCTACCAGCCTCAACCTGTGTGACTTTCGTGGGACTGTGGGTTTGGCCTTCTTCCCTTGACACCTGAGACCTTGGGATAGTGGCCCCCTGTGGCCAGGCAGCCCACTCTTCCACAGCCTTTCAGGTTCCTCAATCAGACACCCAAAGAAGACTTTTCAAGCTGGGTCCCCAGCCCTGGGAATGCAGGTCAGATTAGGGGATGGATTATTAATTTCATGCATCTGATAGTTTTTCTTTTGTTTTTTTTTTATCCTGGAAATTGAACCTACAACCACTGTAGGCAAAGCTGTCTGCTGTTGAGCCACATTCCAGATCTTTTTATTTTTATTTTGAGGCAGGGTCTTGTTAAAATGTCTGAGCTGGGTATGGTGCCACATACCTGTAATCCCAGCACTTGGAAGGCTGAGGCAGGAGTACCACTGAGAGTTCAGGGCTAGACTGGATTACAAAGTGAATTCAAGGCCAGTCTGAACTGCACAGTGAGATCCTGTCTCAAATATACAATAAAATAAAATAAAATAAAATGTTCAGGTTGGGCTTGCATTTGCACTTCTGCCTCAGGATCCCAAGGATCTGGGGTTACAGGTATGCACCATCATAAATGGTAGTCACCCTTTCACTAGGCTCAGGCTTGTGGTCCTCCTGTCTCTACCCTCAGATGCTGGGATTGTGAATGTCCCCCACCACACCAGGCTCTCTTTGAACTTTCTTGTATGTTTTGCAGCAGATACAACAGTGTGTGGATGCATAGTGCATACGTGTGTGTGTGCGCACACACACACAGGCATCTCCATCCCTATTGAATGCCTGCCTTTTACCAGTAGGGTTTCATAACTCAGACCCTGTAAGTCCCAACTCCTGCAGATGCAACCCCTGATCAATGGCCCAGGCAAGATCACCTGGTTACATGCAGGACACCTGTGGTGGCCATGGCTATGGCAGGATTCACAAAGTTTGTTGAACTGCACTGAGAAATCAGTGCCCCAGACAGCTTGGCCCTTCTGGAGTGCCTGCCCTGTGCCCAGCAACACTGGAGCAAGACTGCTCCCACAGAAGCATGCGTGAAAGCTCAAGGGGCAGCGTGGAGGACAGCACCCCGCCCATGTGGAAGTGTGGAGCCACCTCAGAAGGAAGGCAGAATGGGTGGGCATTCCTAGACTTGGGTGGACCTGCTACGCAGGGCCCTGACATCCAGCAGTTCTGGTGGCCAGCATATCCTTGGTCGCACTCAAGGATGGAGAACTCCCTGCCACTCGTGGTGGCACACACCATTTGACGTCTGTTGGAGGTGAGCATGGGTCCTTCCATGTAGGTCGTGGGGGTGTCTGTGGCCCTGTCAGCCAGGAACTTGGGCACAGGAAATAGCTGGAGCGGACCCCTCAGCCGCACCTAGGAAGTACCAGCAGGAGCAGGAGGGAGGCAGCACACGTGTGCGTTCGCATGTGCATGTGTCAGCACGCCAGCTTGTGTAACATTGCCAGAGCTGGCCTCTGTGATTCAAAGGAGGGAGCTGAGGTGTGCAGGGGCAGCTGGGGGTCCACCGACCTCAGCAGCGCCCTCCAGCAGCACTGGGGGCACAGCCTGAAGCTCAGTAAGGCAGGGACCCGTCTCCCTCTCTAACAGGAACAGGGGACCCCAGGGTCTGCCCAGGGCCTCGGCTTAACTGGACTCCAGGAAGCAGGTGGAACAGTTTCTATAGGGCAGGAGGGGGACGAAAGCCCGGCCTCCCTCTCAGACCCTCAGGCTCAGGAAGTAGGGAGTCATCTTGTCCTGTCCCATCTGGTCCCTCCTCCTGAGTTTTTCTCTGGGTGCGGAGCCAGAAGAGCCTACCGTCTTCAAGAGAGCAGTGCTAAATCCAGAAACCGGGAGAGAGAGGGGTGTGCAGGACCCTTGATGGGTGTCAGTTTTCACAGATGTCACCCTGGAGAGCTGGGTCCCTCCCTGACCAGCCAGGGCAAGAGTCCTGCTGGGCCTGGTAGTGACGGTGTGCAGGGCTCCCCTGATCAGAAGCTGCCTGGCAGTTTTTCCCACCCCCTCAGAGGATGGACTGAGCCTCACTGGCCTTTGTCCCCCTTGTGGCTGGACTAGAGAACAACCAGCTACCTGGTGAATGAGGGAAATACCTTGCAGGAAATGGGGCACAAGTACTCATGCTTGCCTCACCTGAAATGAAGGGTGCAGTGTGCCAGCTGGGGCCTCTGCTGCCCTGGACCCCACAGTTCCTGGCCCCAGTGAGTGATGCCAGACAGGCTTCCTACAGTGCAGCGCTTTCTCCCAGCTCAGGGTGGGGACCTAGCTTGTGGGGCTTCTGGCTAGAGAAGGGGACTGAGTCTGGGCAGCTCCCCACCCATGTTACCCCCCCCCCCCCCCGAGACAGGGACCACCAGGCTCCCGCCATTGTGCTGATCTGCTGGCGGGCTGAGGGCGCTGTCATGCCTCCCCTGCAACATCCCATGGTGACACCTGGGTAGGGCCCTGTCCTGTGGCACTTCCCTGCGGTGTTACAGGTTTCTGACTCGGGCTCTGCCAGGATCCTGTGGACGCACAAGGATTGTGAGCTGCTTGGCCGAAGGTTCCCTCGCCCTGCCTTGCATCTGCTGGGACCCGGTGGCTGAGCCACCACCCGCTTGGGGTTTACTTTGATGGCTCCCAGTGCCTCCTGGATGTGGGGTCTCTAGGGGTGCCAGGCCAGTGGGGGATGGGCCTGAGGCAGCACCTTCTGGCAGATGTTGCTCATGACCTTGCTGAGGGGTCCGGGGGTGACTGACACAACCACTCCAGGAGCAAGATTGGGATATGTGTGATCGGCTTTCCTGCAAAAGAGACAGTTGGGTTTTGGGAACCAAGAACTGTGAGGCAACCCTGCTGCTGTGCTGTGACTTTGTTGGCCCACTGATACTGGGTTTTGCTCCTCCTGCCTTTCTTCTCCTGAACTGGGGATTGAACCCGGAGCAGTGAGCCATAGTCCCTGCTTTTTATTTATTTTTTGAGACATGGTTTTACTGAGTCACCGAGTTGCTCAGGCTGGGCTCAAGCTTGTGCTTCTCTCCCTTTTACCTCAGAGCCCTGAGGACAATCTAAAGGAGCATGGGTCACAAAGGACAGGAGCCCCGCCAAGCCATAGGAATGCTCACCCAGTTGTTCCTGTCAGCAAGCAGCATAGTATGGGTGGCCCCACCTGGGGGGGTTTCCCTTCCCTGCCTCTCCTGGCGCACCATACCCCTCTGGCTCTCCCAACGGCAGCAGGGACAGGAGGGGTGCTGGCCCTGGCTTCCTGACCTGCTGGCCCACTGCCCTGGGCTCTTAAGCCTGCAGCAGCAACGCTGACGTGGCAGGTGCTGTGACCTTTACAGGTGAGACAGAGAAACCCAGCAGTGTTTCCCAGAGGGCAGGTAGGTAGGAGGCCGGTGGACAGTGCTGTGGGGTCAGGACCTGTTGGAGCAGGTCCCAGCCTGCCCCCAGGTCTTCCTGTACTCTGCGGGTCAGGACCTGTGCGAGTGGCCTGTGTCACCAGTGGCCAGTTGCAGGGGCAGGCTGGGGCCTGCAGAGCAGTCCCTTTGTTCCCACCAAGTGGTGGGAAGCTGTCCAAGGGTGACACATTGGCCAGTGGCCAGCCCTGGCAGAGCATCTGGCAGCTGGGCAGCTGCACCTCCTCTGGAACCAGCAGGAAGGCAGCTGGCCGCAGCTCTGCATATTCCCAGAACCAGCAGGGCCTCCCAGATACAGAAACCATGCAGATGGGGTGCAGAAGCAGCTGGAAAGGACCCTGGTGGTCCCGTGAAGGCACCAGAAGTGGCTTTGCTTCGTAAGGGTGCATGAGAAGCCAGCTACAGCTGCTACTTTCTGTGGGACCTGGCGTACCAGCTCTCACCACACTTTCAAACTCCTGGACCACTTTCCTCTTAGAAGTGTCCAGGACAGAAATGGCTGAGAAGGGGCAGAGCCACACTGGATGGCCACCACAGCTGGCGGCAAGTGATTCTTGTGGACTCTGAGTCTCTGAGCTGCAGGGCACCTGCATCTGAGCCCTGGTCTGACGCAGACTGAACAAGCAGCAGGAGACTTGATGCTTGCCTTGGGGGCTCCGTATGGCCTGCAGAGGCCCTGGGACACCAGGCCCAGGGCACTGGGGAGCAGCTGCAGACCTAGATGGGTGCAGAGGCAGGTGCACCTTCCCAGCAGCCCTTCCTGGCACACTGAGGATGAAGCCCACAGGTATTTGGAATTGTTTTATTGAAAATTCTTTGAAAAGACAGCAATAATTATGCCATGAACAAAACAGGAGTACTGACGAGTGTTTTCTGGCCTGACCACCACCAAATAGGCCCCTGCCTGAACCCCTGGAGCTCTGCTCCAGGTGGGATGGCAGCCACCAAGGTGAGGACCAGGTAGGAGGAGGCCACTGCCATGACCAGATGCTGAAACCTCTTCCTGGTTGTCACCAAAGAGAAACCACAAGCAAGATCCCCTTAAGAGTGGTGACAGTGACTAGGATGCCGCCTCTGGGGTGCCAGGCCCAAGTTAGACCCCAGTTTGTCTGGCTTCAGCTATGGCCAGCCACTCCTGCCCTCTGGTCCCACACAAGGTTTATTTTTTCAAAAAAATATAATTTTGTAAATGTTCCATAAAAATACTATTCTGCCTAGTCAAACACAGATATTGCAATATGAAGTGTAACTGCTTTGTCTTTGCTCTATAAAACGTGAAAAGGTTATCACATGGGATAAGATAGAAAAATGCCAGGGTTTCTAAGTATCACAAAAGCCAGTACCAAATGTGCACGGTGGAAGCATAGCCAGGTGCCGCGTCAGGCTGGCAGGGGCACTGGGCTGCTTCTCTGCTCTCCTGCTGTAGTTCAACTGGGCACCCTGACCCTCACACAAGGACAGCGTCATGGCTTGGAAGAGGCAACCGAATGCTCCGAGTCCCACTGGCTGGCACCTGCCCCACAAAGCACCGATGACCCAGGGCTGCAGGCCGGGACCACTGAGGGACAGCCAGGTGGTATCCCGGCCCCCAAGCTCTTAGTGCTTGGCCCAAGAGCAGCTCCGCTGGCCCGGGCTTGGGCATAGCCGCTGAGCCTTCAGTTCTCAGAGAGGGACAGGGCGAGGGCAGCCTGGAAGGCAGCTTCTTCATCGATGCTGTAGTCCTGGAACAGAACGGAGAGGCACTGTGCAGCAGCAGCCTGTCCTTTGTTGGAGTTCGCCCAGATACACCTTCTCTTTGCCACCACAGGGTCCCTCTGGGGTGTCCATTGCCCTGGCACTAGGCAACCCTCAGCCTCCCACATGGTGGCCAGGCCTAGCAGCTGCTGCAAGGCCTCACTCTCAGGGGGATGTGGGGACAGAGCTGTCCTCCTGCCGCAAAACACAAAAAATGGGTCCCTGAGACCTCTAACAGCTAGGAGAGGGGAGAAAGGCAGTCCTGGGGCCACATCACAAAGGAGGAACAGGGAGAGAGGTCAGGGCCTGGGATCTGCACACTTCCTGACCACAGTGGTGGGGGGTGGGGAGTCCCTCCGGCTTCCAGAAATGCCAGGAGGAAGTGGGTGCATGGTGGGATCCCCGAGACTGTGCTGGGGGGCAGGGCCTTCTCAGGGGCTGTCCTATAAGGGCAGGCCTCATCCCTGGCAGCTGTGGTAGGAATGAAGGAGCTTCTGTTTGCAGCCTCTCTGAGCACTTGGGCCACTGGGAGCGGCCCCCTGCAGGCAGGGAAGGGCACCCACCACGAAGGTGTCATAGGAGAACTTGTGCCTGTGTAGCAGGTGCTGCAGGAAGTTGGCGCTTTTGTAGCTTGGGTCACCCCAGGGCATCGCTGAGCAGATGGGACACACCTGGAAAAGAGGCTCACACTGTGCGCTGGGCATGGCCTGGGGTGCAGGCCTCCCCACCCAGACGTAGCCGTGGGGCTGCAGGTCCCTGCTGTGCTCGTGCATTCAGCACCCCGGGACCCACCAGGTGCCCCTGCAACACTATGCCACTGCTGGGGTTGGGAGAGGCCCGAGGCAGTAGGCTCTCCCCACACAGCTGGGGTGCCACGGGGACTCACCACGCGGTTTGGGTCACTGCGGTGGCTCTCCACACAGTGCTTCACCAGCTCCTGCTGGTCTAGGTTTCGGGCACCGCAGTAAGGGCAGGCAAAGGTGGACCTGTTGGGGATGTTGCTGGGGGGAAGGGGAGTGGGGTGAGGATGAAGGCTGGGGGCACTGCTGCCACCCCACTTTGCAAACCACAGCATGGTCCTACCTCACCCAGCATTCCCTCTGCCGGCTCATGACAGGACGAGTCACTGGGTGGCTATGGGGACATCTCAAGTGGCAGGTGGGAAGAAGGGTGGGGCTGACCTTGGAGATCAGCCCGGCACTCAACCGTGGTGTCTGCTGCCACATGAGGGCCACAAGCAGCACCATACCAGAGCCTTTTTCTTTACTGGCACCATAGCCCGGCTGAGGGAGGGGACAGTGCTGCCCCTACCGCAAGGTACCATCTTGGCCACCCACCCACCTGGCCTGGGCCGCCCTCTTAGCTCCCATGCTGTAGGCATCCCATTGCCACATGGCTTGGCTTCCCCAGCACACCTGATGCCTGGTACCCCCCTTACCTGCTCAGAAATCCACAGGAGGCTGCCTACCTTGGGATGGGCTGGGATGTGGGCACCACAGGGACAAACTTGGGGCAGTTGGCCATCTGCTCCTGGACCTTCAGGCAGGAGGTCACATGCACTCTCATCTTTGCCAGGGTCACCTAAGTGACAAGGCAGGAGGGAGGTAGACCAGAACAGAGTCCATCTGCAGTGGCCACCCACCAAAAGGCTGCCTGTGCAGCCCAAGAAGTCCAGAGGCCCAAAGCAGCTTCTGTGCCTGCACCCCTGGAAGGGGCGCTGAGGGTGAGAAGCACAAGGCCCTGCGTTGCCGCATAGAATAGCACTCTGGGTAGCAGCTGGCACCCCTCCTGGAGGGCCCACCCATCAGAGAAAGGCAGGCTAGAAACTACTCCTTGAGAGGAGGAAACTGCACTTAGGAGGAGGAAAAACCCATTTACTGGCAGCTGATGGAAAAACTCTTGATGGAACCCCTTCCTTTGTATAAACTGCCTACTCTGGCTGTCCAGGGAAACAGGCCCCAGAACCAGCAGGGCCCAAGGTCACTGTCAGGGTCCTATGGCCACAGGGCTGGAAACCAGGGATCTGTCCCAGCTGGCACTGGACAGGGAGGATCTGGGGCAAGGGGCCAGGCCACACCACCTGAGGAATCTAGGAGTTCCCACCCTCATCTCCCCTGAAGGCTGTGGCTGGTGGATCCTGGGGTACCTACCACCCTGGATGGACTCTGGGTAGTCCCCAGACATCTGCACCTTGACCTTGGTATTGAGCATACAAAACATATGCCCTGTAGGGCTGGCGAGATGCTCAGCAGACTAAGTGCCTGCTTAGGTGAGTGCAGGAACAGGGATACCACATAGGGCGCTGGCCCCACCCCTGGGCATGCTGAGCCAACCACCAAGTCCAAGAGTGGTAGCGCGTGCCTGTAATCCCAGCACTGGGAAGGCTGAAAACAGGAGGATCACTACAAGTCCAAGCTCCATAGGGAGACCCTGTACCAAACACATAAAATGAAAACAAAAACCCACCCTATCCTCTGTAGCTACAAATGAGCAGGGCACAACTGCAGTCACATGTCACCCTCACCCCACTGTGCAGGGCGGCAGGCCTTATGACCCAAAGAATCACCACACTGAAAACACAAATTCAAAGTGTGCTCTGCGGCTCAACCGGGCCCCATGTCAGGGCACTGTGACGCGTGGCACAGGCACCAGGGAGGGTGCAAGGGCAGGCAGTGGGGCCTCATGGCCTCTGACCAAGGCAGGGCCCCCGCCTGCTTCGGCTGGCAGAGCGACGGGCTGGCCTGAGGTGCTCAGCACTTGCAGGGCTCCTCCACTGAGCCCCACAGCTTGTGGCAGCCTGAGCACCCAGGCTACGTCTGTGGAATGGAGGGTGGGAGGGCAGACACAGGCTTCCTCACGCCAGAGCAGCTGTGTTGCTTAACAGGAAGGGGCACAGTTCATGTACCAGTCTTCTGTGGGATGGGGTCTCTGCCCACCCAGATCAACAGGTGGCCCGTACCTTCTTGTTGCAGCCCCGGCAGGGCGCCTTGTAAGATGACAGCTGCTTTTCTACATGGGTGGCCTTGTCCACTTTCTTGGGGTCAAAGGGCAGGCGGCAGAGTGGGCACAGGGGGGACGGCACCTGCAGACATGGCTGGAGGCACTCCCCACAGAACCTGCAGGAGACATGGGCCTGAGGACTGGCACTGGCAGGACCACTCCTCCGACACCTCTGTATTTTAGCCCCCCGCCGGATAAAGCTGAAGGGAGCTCCTGCTGGCAGAGGACCCACTATGTCCTGGATGGCAGCCACAGTTGCAGCTTGGGTTCTCCTACACTGGCTGGCCCTGTGGGGCTGCTCCTCACTAGTGCAAGCAGTCCTTTTGGGGCATGACGGCCGGACATAGGCAGGAAGATCACCAGTAGGTACAGGCGAGAAATGCTGGGCCTGGATCACGTAGCATGGGGCCACGGCTGCTCGGCCAGCCAGCTGGGGGCAGATCCCCAGGTAGGGGGGTGCTCCTGTATCTCTGCGCCCAGGCTCAGTGACAAGGGGCTGTTCTCTCGCCGCCTCAGGTGCTGGTACAACTGAGGCAGAGGTTCCAGCAGGCCTTGTGCTTCTGGTACCTTCTTCTGAGACTGTGGGTTTGGCCCATGCACACAGCCCTTGAGATTGGGACTGGCAGCAGGAGCCAGCCCAGCCCGCCCCACCTCCCAATTCTGCAGACCCAGGGCAGCAGCGGGGGCAGGGTAAAAAGAGGAGCAGGCAACAGGGCGAGCTCAGTGTAGGTGCACAGGAAGCACTGTGGGGACAGCATGACACAGAAGACGCCTAAACACATGGACACAGAGCCAGCATGCCAGCCCAAGGACAGCACCTGCTGGAGCAGGGAGCAGCCCAGCCCAGCCCAGCAGAAAGATGGCAACCTTGTCACCAGTGGCACAGTTGGGGAAGCCTGTGGGGTGCCAACAGGAACCTTGCCGGATGGAGGGGACATGAGACAAGACCTGAGTTCACAGAAAACACAACTACAGTCTGGGGTCAGAGTTCCTTCTCCATCTAGAGACCTCACCGCTCTTTCTGTAATGAGGAAGGCCCAGGGCTTCAGGAAAACGAAGGCCATCTTAGGCCCCCTCCTCTTCCCGTATGCTGGCCTCTGGTGAGACCACTTGCCTTGCCACCTGGTAGTCACCTGGCCAGCTACACAACACTGAGAACCCCTGAAAGACTAAGTCTGCTGTGAGACAGGAAAAGTTCCAGAAGCTGTTCCTGCATAACAGTGAGAGCCAGAGGGGTCTCCTCAGGCATCTACACCACTCCCTCAGTGCCCCAGGAATACTCGAGAATGTCCCTGTCACTAGCCCACGGTCTGGTTAGCCTAAGGAGCCCTTCCTCCACCTAGCAACCGGAGGCACACACGCATATCCACAGGACCAAGACTTAACAACCTAGGGATCCATTTCTCTCCCACAGGGACGAAGCGCTGGTGCACACAGTACATGGGCAGGTCTTGCAACACGCTGTGAGCACAGGGTCACAAACTGCAGAGCCCCATGCACACAGAGCACCCACAAGGACACAGCCACAGAGGCAGAGGCAGAATGGGGCTCCCAAGGCTGGGGGAGGGGAAAGCAGCTGGCTTCTCTTTTGGGGGTGGGGAATGTCCTAAATCATGGCAGTGGCTCAGTAACGGTGTGAATATCCCAGGAACCACTGGATTCTACACTGTAAACGATCAGAGAGTGAGGCACTGAATTCTACCTCAAAGAAGCTGTTAAAAGCCAGTCAGAAGGTATGACATGTAAGCATGCTCAGGCCACGGTGTGGCCATTTCACTCAGCAGAAGGGTCCTTTGCAGAGCAAGGAGGGACAGGTCTCTGAAGAGGAATAGATGGAAGTCAGGTGCTTGGCACTGCCCTCAAGGTGCAAGGGTGGCTCAAGAACCTATTCAACCTAGCTGGGTGTGGTGGCGCACGCCTATGATCCCAGCATTTGGGAGGCTGAGGCAAGAGGATTGGTGTGAGTTGAAGACCAGCCTGGGCTACAAAAGTGAGCTCAAGGCCAGCCTGAACTGCATAGTGAGACCCTGTCTCAAAAAGCCGCCCCCCCCCCAGAAAAAAGAAAGAACCTGTTCACCCACAAGGTGAGTGTCCCCAAGCACAGCCCCTAAGGAGCAACCCAGAAGGAGGCAGCCACGTGTCAGGCAGAGCTCTGGCCTACTTTCACCTCCGCTGCCCTGTGTGCTGGCAGCAGCAGCTGCAGTGGGGCCGGCCTCTCCTATGCGAGGTTCCTGCCTGTGTCTGCCCAGCAGACACCCGGTACTTAGCGGCTTCTCAGCAAAATTAAGTAGTTGAGGATGGTGGATGTGGGGCTGGCCCTTCTCCCCAAAATTTGGGACAACAAAGATGACCATACCAGAGCACCAACAATGTATCTCTCCTGCTTGGGGCTCTCACACATACCAGGAAGCTAGGAGACACCGAAGTTTCAGAGATTGCCAAGGCCACGTGGGCCACACAGCTCCTTGTGCGGAGGCTCCTTGGGAAGGCTTCTGGGGCAGCCTCTCTGCTGGATCCAGATGTGGCTCTTAGCCTGGGCTGCCCCTCACTGAGGCAGCGCCTACAAAGCCCTCTGCGCTGCTCGACCAGCGGCTGCCCGCTCACAGCTCGTGCTTGAATGCTCTCCCTCCAGCCTTTTGCTCTGCCTGTGCCGGGGTAGCAACACCTGCCCCACATGAGGCTCCCTCAGAAGGAAACTGCTCTGCTCAGGTATCTCATGGAGGAAAGGAATCGAACTGTGAGTGAACTTCTCAACCGAATACGGGAGGCCTCAAGCTTCCTGTGCTCATCTGCTCACACGCCTCAGCTACGCAGACTGCGAGAAGTCACAGGTGGCAGAGAATAGCCAAGAAAGCAAAGCCAGGAGATCTTTTCAAGGCAGAGGCTATGACAAGAGCTTAAGAAAAGACGCTTTTCAATTCCGCAGAGTCTTGTGTGCTGTAAGGCAGACCGCATTTGAAGCAAAGACATTTGGAGGAAAAAAGAAAGAGCAAATACTGGCTTGCATAGACTAAGATATCAAAAGTGCTGTGACCAGCTGTGGTGAACAAGCAGTTGCCAGGCCAACAGAGACTTCCTAAAACAAGGCCCTGACAAACCTCACAGCAGCTGGAAGACGCAGAACACACCGAAGACACCCACTTATGTGCGCTCACAGGAGTCAGTCCCGGTCAAAGGCTGCCCTGCCAACATGTGACAGCAGAGTGAGACTGAGTAGGAGCGTTGCCCTCACAAGATCAGCAGAGCTCTTGGGGTGAGACAGCACCCACCCATGCTGCCTGACACAGGGGCCGAGAAACAGCTCTGCATCCCGCCACCCTCCCTGCCAGCCCCGGGAGGAGGCATGACTGGCAGGCGCACGCCCACTGGCAGTGCGGGTTCCCTTCACATGAGGAGCCTCCGAAGTCTGTTGCTTTTGTTTGCAAAATGTTCTAGAGCCTCCTACCAGCCTGGGTGCACCTTGCCCAACCTCCATGCCCGGCGACAGCCCACCTCCTCAGCAGCAGGGCCATCTGCTGGGACGCCCTTTTCTTGCTCCTCCGGCCGCCCTGCCAGTCCCTCCCGCTCCAGAGCTATACTGTGCAGCGCTTGGAGGGGTCTGAGGCATTCTCTGACCCTGACTCCCTAGGCTGGAGCTCCAGAGGACTTGAGCAGGGCTCCCGACCGGGAGAACCACGTCCTCAAGTTTCTGTTCCTGAAACAGCTCGGCCAGAAAGCCTCGCTAGAGAGCGCGCGTGGTGTCTTGTCCGGTTTGGGCTCAGCGTGACTCAAACCCTCCTTCAAAACAAAACAGCACGGTCTCCAAACACGCCCCTCTCCCAACTTGAAGGAACTCCTGGCCTCTGTAGTCAAAACGACCAGACAGCGGGGCGTGACAGAGTGGACGGCAAAAACTACAAGTCATTTATCTACAACTGCCCGCCCGGCATGCACACAATCAGACCCAGCGCTCGGCGCCAGGGCCACGGCGGCAGCCCTCCGCTCCAGGCCCGCCGAGGTCGTCCCGAGAGCCCCGGTGGCGGGTCGCGCGCCGCGGCAGGCCGGGACTGCGCCGCGAGGGGCCGACACCCGCGCCCGCGCCCCCAAGTCCCCGCTGCGCAGGCGGCTGCGGCCTGGGACCTGGCCCGGATCCCCCTCCCGCGGCTCCCGGCGGGCGCGCTCACGTGTGGCCGCAGCTGCCGATGGCCACCGGCCGGTGGTACACTTCCAGGCAGATGGGGCAACTGTACTGCGCCTCCAGGCCGCTGTCGCCGCCCGCAGGTCCGGCTGGCGGGTGCCGCTGATGCGCCGAAGCCACCAGGCTGCGGAACATCGCCATCCCGGGCCAGGCGACGCCACCGCCCCCCACCCCCGTCCAGGCCCGCCCGGCCCGCGCGTCCCCGCCGCGGTGGCGCCTCGCCCCCAACGCGTCACAGCCACGCCGGCGTCTCGCCGACGTCACGCGTGGCCGCCCCCTGCCTTGCGTCACTGGCGCGCCGACGTCGTGGCGTCGTCAAGGCGCGACCCCAACTCTGCAGGGGCGACTGTCGCGTACACTGTTGTGCCATGTGCCAGGTGGGCGAGGACTACGTGGATCCGCCGCCTCGGGAGTCCCCCCCGGCGCCCAGGCCCGGGTAAGAGTCCGCGGCACCCTGAGCCGGGCGAGGCCGCGCTTCCGTCCGCCCCTCGCACTCCGGGCGGCCCCGTTCTGTCTCACTCGCCTGTCGTTACCCCTGGGCCGCGCGCAGGTTGTCTGTCCTGCAGAGACTTAGGGTCCGCTGTGTCTTTAGAGCCGGCTTTGCCCATCCCCACCCCGGGCCTTGACTTGAAATTGGCAGTTAGGAGGGAGCATGGGCCCTTCCTCCAGTTCACTTCAGGGCGGGAAACGGGACGAGGTCTCCCCAAGGCCACCCGGGTAGGCAGGCAGCCGCCGGTGTCCTTACTCTCCTCCCTTGTCGCCTTTCCAAAGCCGTGTGCAGAAGTGTGTGAAGTGCAAGGAGGGCAAGCCGGTGGTGGTGATCCGAGCTGGAGATGCCTTTTGCAGGTGAGGCCGAGGCAGCGCCACTCTCCAGGGGGTACTTTTTTATTTTTTTTCAGAGGACGATTACCCTGTATAAACTCAAGTGACTCCCATTACCATATTGCGGAAGGGGAGGTGGGGAGTTAAGTCCATGATTCGTTGAAGAGCAACAACATCCACAGAGTTTATGGGCAGAGATGGAAGTGGGGTGGAGTATCCAAATTTATTTACGAACAGCTAGGTTGCGTTCAAGGGCAGATCACAGCGTCCTGGGAGCTTGGGCAAAGACTCTGTGTGGAAGTTGTTCATCTCACTAAATGCGGTTTTTGTTGTTGGTTTGTTGCTTTTTAATATGCAGGATGTAGGAGCTTGAGAGAGCCCTAGCCTTTCCGCCGGTCCTAGGGTTTTGGACAAGAGCAAGGGCTTATTCCCAGAGGATCCAGGGCATGAGAATATTCCATTTTACCTGTAAATCTAGTGGCTCTTAACGTCTTTTCTTTGCATAGTAACATTTTTGTGTGTGCCTGGTACTGAGGTTGACCCTAGAGCCTTCACAACAAGCTATATCCCCCCTCTTCATAATTTTTTAAAATTTTGAGACAGGGTCTCTGTTGTTAAACTGCTGTCTGTGATGATCTTGAATTTGGAATCCTTTTGCTGTAGTCTCTAGGAGCTGGGATTACTGGCATATGCCACCCCACCAAACTGTGTTACGACCATTTTAATGTTTGGCCTTTTCCACTAGATTTGTAGCTCTCTGAAGGGGCGCGTGTTTTATTTCTCTAGTTCCCAGGTAGTAAGAATTTTGCAGAATGAGTGAAAGTCCCACATTTTTAAGTTGGTCCCAGGAGACATGCATTCTGGTTTCTAAAATGTTCTTTTAAAAAAAAAAGTGGGGGGACACTAGGAAGCAAGAGACGGTTGTTCAGCTGGAAGTTGTGATTCTGTGGTTTCAGGAGCCCTGGCCTCTATCTGCTTGAGCTGCCAGGTGGCTGGCTCTGGGGGACAGGCCTGGAGGCTCGGCTCTGCAACCTATTCTGCACTTCCTCCTTTACCCAAGGGTGGTCCTGCTGCCTGGCATGCAGTCAGCACCTTTCTTTTTTAAAAAAGTTTATTTTATTTTGAGGAGCACTTGTTTTTGTTTTGTTTTGTTTTTTTAATTTTCTGGCATGGTGGACTTCCCCAGCATCCAGGGCCAAGATGATGCGCCTGGCACGTGGGGCCAGGGGTTGAACTCCAGGTCCTTGTACTTGTCAGGTTCATGCCTGTGCCTCTGAGCTATCTCTTCAGGCCCGAAAACCACCTTTCTTAATAGAGACCAGGGCAGCCCCAGCTTCAGTCTGCACTGGTGTGAGCCTTGCCCTCCCCCTGGTACTTGTGGGATGTGAGATGCGCCTTCCGTACTCTGTGCTTACAGCTGGTGTGGCTTGGTGGGTACTCTCTGAGATGTGAGGCTCTTGGGGAGCCTCTGAAGATCACCCAGCCTGGCGTCTGTGTTGCAGGGACTGTTTCAAAGCCTTCTACATCCACAAGTTCAGAGCCATGCTGGGGAAGAACCGGCTTATCTTTCCTGGCGAGAAGGTAGCTGGCTGTGTGTTTGGGAGTGGTGGGGGGCTGGCTGTCTCCCTGCCGCCCTTTGCACAGCCTGCCTGGTACCCCATGTAGTGGGAGGGACATGCTCCCATTGAAGATGATTGTTACTTGCTGGTGTTTCTTCCTCTCCCAGGTGCTCTTGGCGTGGTCTGGCGGGCCCTCGTCCAGCTCCATGGTCTGGCAGGTCCTTGAGGTGCGTCTACCCTTCTCCTAAGCCCAGGATGCCGGGCAGAGTTGGGATGGGGCCTCCCTTCCCACACACCCCATGCAGGACACCCAGAGGGCTCTCAGTGTGTACACAGGTCTCCCAGCCAGCAGCCACACGAGCCAGCTGTCACCTGTGGGGGTAGATAAGGTTGAGGCAGGCTCTCATGCTGCAAGTCCAGCAGGTGCTGGGACATGAGTTTCCCTGTGCGAATGGGGAAGCTCCAAGGGTTTTGGCAGGGGGTGTAGAGCAGGGCTCCCCATATACTTACTGTGGGGCTTTGTGGGCAGAGGCTGAAGGAGGGAGGGCCGTGGCTAGTGGGGTTGAGTGTCAGTGGCCCAGGGTCAACCTGGGCGAAGGGGTGGGGCTGGCCCAAGGCTGGCATATTACAGGGCACCTCTATACCAGTGTTGTGTGCAGGGTCTGCCTGGCCTAAGTCTGAATGTCTTGTCTAATTAAAGGGGAGAATGCTGTCCCTGGCTGGTTTCTCTCAACCAGTGGTACCCTAAATCTGCCCATGTGGGGCCAAGATAATGCCAGCCCAGGCCAAGTACCAGCTCCTCAGCCTGACCCACCCCTGCTCTTCTGAGCGGTGCCCAGCAGGTGGCGCTATGGCCTCTCTGTCCTAAGTTGCTGGATTGTCAGGGAGACTCAAGGGTGGGTTCTGAGGTTCTGCACGTGGGCTAGGGGGAGTAGAGGACTGCTTTCCTGACAGGAGAGACCAACAGCCACCCTTTAGCAAGGCGGGCTGCTTGGCCTCCCCACAGAGCTGCCTCCTGCACCCCACCCCCACTGCTGCTTGCAGAGGGCAACTCCTTCCTTCCAGGGAATGAGGTGCGGAGACATGGTCTGCTGAGAAGTATCCTGTGGCTCACAGACAGGGCCTAAGTCCCCTGTGTACCCCCTTCCAGGGCCTGAGTCAACACTCTGCTAAGAGGCTGCGCTTTGTGCCAGGCATTGTCTACGTCGATGGTATGTGTGGCCGTCCTTCCTCCGGGCCCCAGTTGCTTGGGATGTGCCCACTGAGCCTCCTGGGACTGGTGTGGTCCTCACGCTGAGGTTGATGTTTCCCAGGCAGCCAGTGCAAGTTCCAGCTCCAGATGACTACAGGGGCTGGGAATGTCTGTCCTACCTGTCTACCTGTCTGCCCCACTGTGAGGCGCAGGGCCTCAAGAGGGCTAGTGACCAGGGTTGGGTGGGGGTTGGGTATTTGTAGCCATTAGGGCAGCCACCTGTGGCCTGTGTGGTGCATCGGATGTGCTGAGCCCTCTTGTCAGCATGAGCTGTGTCACCCCAGCAGCCAAGCATCGGATAGCAGTTGTTTTCTAAACTAAAACCTCAGCGTTCAGATTTGTAGCGTCAGCACTGAGTGATACGTGAGCGGGTTTTGGACTGCAGTTTGGGTGCTCAGTCTCTAGAAAGGTTTGCCATCACGGCCCGAGAGGAGGCCCGTGGCCTGAATCAAAATAGTCCCCCCCCACACACACCCGTCATGGTCTGCAGTGGCCTTTGGTGTGTTTTGTAGTACTGGGCATTGAACCCAGGACTTTTTACTAAGCTATATTCCTAGCCTTTTTGTTTTCATTTTGAGGCAGGACCTCACTAAGTTGCTAACTTGCCCGGGCTAGGCTGGAACTTGGCATCCTCCTGGCTCAGCCTCCCAGAGTGCTGGGGTTATAGGTTTGTACTTCCCTGCTCAGTTGTCATCTTCCTGTAACCACTGCCCTGCAGATCCCCTCAGCCATCACACAGGCTGAGCCTTGACCCTCTTTTCTTGGCTTTGCAGAGGGTGCAGCCTGTGGCCAGAGCCTGGAAGACAGAGCAAAGACTCTGGCTGAGGTGGAACAAATCCTGCGCACTGTCAGCTTTCCATGGCATGTAGTCTCCCTAGAAGAGGTGGGTGGTCTGCACCTGGCAGAGGGCCTGACAGGTGACGTGGGGACCTCCAGGCTTTGGCCTGGGCCTCACTGCCTGCCTGTATCATGAAGGTGTTCAGCCTGTCGCCGTCAGTGCTGCAGTACTGCCCCCAGGATCTGGCTGGGACAGAGGGTGCCTACAAGGCGGCCGTGGACAGCTTCCTCCAGCAGCAGCACGCACTAGGGGATGAGGGGGCCAAAGACAGTTGTGGCCTGGCTCGGGAGGAGGAGGAGCAGTGCTGGCCTCAGAGCCAGGACCCTCACGGCCCCCTGAGTCTGGCTGGGTCCCCTACTGCTGCCCAGACAGAGGCCTTATGCAGACTGTTTGAGTCCGTGCGGACGCTGACAGCCAAGGAGGAGCTTTTGCAGATGCTGCGGTGAGCCTACCCCACTCCCATCCCCACCCCCTCCAGGCCCAGGTGGCCTCTACAATATGGCTTCTGCACCCCAGGAGCCACCTGATCCTGCATGTGGCTCGAGCCCACAGCTACTCCAAGGTGATGACTGGGGACAGCTGTACTCGCCTGGCTATCAAACTCATGACCAACCTGGCCCTGGGCCGAGGGGCCTTCCTTGCCTGGGATACGGTACACAAGGCTCCCCCCCACTCCACACACACACACACTTGTCTCCTTCACCTCAAGACCGTAGCTGTGGGTCATCCTGGGGTTTGCCATGTGGAAGGGGCTTGGGACTGCCTCCAGCTTGGTGGGTGGTGCCGATGGGACCTCGGCCACCAGCCCCAATCTCCCCAGGGCTTCTCAGATGAGCGATATGGGGATGTGGTGGTAGTACGGCCCATGAGGGACCATACACTAAAGGAGATTGCTTTCTACAACCGCCTGTTTGCTGTCCCCTCGGTCTTCACGCCTGCTGTGGACACTAAGGTAGGTCTTTGGGTTGAGCTGCATGGGTGAGGCAGTGGTTGCCCTTCTGTATTGAGCTAGAGGTCCTGCTGGCACAATCTGATGGAACTGTCCACACCGGCCAGGCACCACCACACCCCTTCCACGAGCTGGCCTGGTGTCCCAGCCTCTTCTGCTCTGCCTCAGGTGTGCAGCAGGGTCCCTTGGGTCCTGTGCCTTGAAGGGCCAGGCCGATCCGTGCTGGAACATTGGCTATTGCGACTTTAGGGGCTGCCCCTCTGCAGGGGCCTACCCGCAGCCCCTGCTCTTGTCTCCAGGCCCCTGAGAAGGCCAGCATCCACCGGCTGATGGAGGCCTTTGTCCTCAGGCTGCAGGCCCAGTTTCCCTCCACAGTCAGCACCGTGTACAGGTGTGTGTGAGCAACATTGCACATGGGTACCAGGAAGGAGCAGGGCCTGGCAGGGGACACCCGTGACCTGTGCCTCCTCTCCTCAGGACGAGCGAGAAGCTGGTCAAGGCACCCAGAGAGAGCTGTGCAGGTGGGCCTGAGGGCCCCCGCTGTCTCCTCTGCCTGTGCACCTTGGACATCGACACTGCTGGTTTGCACTGGACCTCCTGGGGTGCTGGGGTGGATGTTGGAGTTCAGCAAGCCCATGGTCCCCCTCAGTCCCTTTCTGCTTTCAGACAGTGCCACAGCTTTTGGAGTTCAGACCTCAACTCTCTCCCAGATGCCGCCATCCACCCTGCAGGCAGAGGCTGGGACACCCACTACGCCCTGCTGTGCTGTAGGCAGTGGCCCAGGCTGCTGTGGGAAGCCCTGTGGGAGGTAAGTCCCTGCTGGGGCCGGGACCTACTCGGGGCAGAGTCCCAGAGGCCAGGCACACCAGTGCAGCTCTGTTCTCTTAGGGAGGCTGACAGCCAGAGCCAGGTCATAAAGCGGCTGTGCTACAGCTGCCGGGCGAACATGAAGGACCTGGTAAGTGGGCAGCTGCCCCCCCTTCCGCTCCCACAACAGTGAGGCGCTGTGCTTGGGCTCTGCTGCCCCTTACCACCCTGGCTTCTGTTGCAGTCCTCCCTGGACCATTTGCCCCCCTACATCTTGGCTGAGGCCCAACTTCACAGCCAGAGGTACCAGTCCTGTTTGGTGGGCTATCTGGGTGGGAGACCCCAGGGCTGGTTCCCACACATGCTTCCCACAGGGCCTGGGTCATGCAGGAGATCCAGGAGTATCTGATCAAGGACAGTGGTGATGAGGCAGAGACCACTGAGAGCTGAGCCAGGGCACACTCCTGGCCCACGTGGGCAGCTCTCCAGCGGAAAACAAGACTGTGGGGCTGGCTCGGGCTTGTCTGTTTGTATAAATAAAAAGGTTTTAATTAGAAAACGCTACAGTACATGTGAGGCAGGGCGGGCAGGCCAGGCTGCAGCCCCAGGGTGGCTGCACTGGGTGCGTAAGGGCCACAGGGGGCACAGTGTCCTTCTAACAGCAGCAGCAGATTTCAGGTGGGCCAGGGAAGACACTGGGCAGCTGCAGCCCTGGCCCAAGGAGTGCCACCTTCTTTGGTGGCTATGCCACCTGTAGGCAGCTCCTTCATTCCCGGTGCCCAGGAGCCAGGCTCCTACTCCTTCTCGCGTGTCCACTTGATCATGGTCTCTGGGGAGCGGTACAGGAAGATGAGCTTGGCATACAGCTCCTCCTCCAGCTCCAGCTCCCGTGTCTCCCGCACCAGGAAGATATCCTGGCACAGCTTGAGGATGCGGTCTACGCAGGGCAGCTCCTCAAACATGATGGAGTGTGAGATCTCACTGAAGAAGCCACGCACAAACTTGCCAATGACCAGCACGATGGACACATAGAGTCCCATGATGCTGCAGAGAGGTTGGGAGGAGGAGGTTGATGCTGGGTGTGACTGGGGCCCACCCTGACCGCAGGGCGTCCCCAGCCCTATACTCACCCATAGCCAGCCAGAAAGCCCAGGCTGGGTGGGCTGACCTTGTCACTGAAGATGACCATTGGCAGCAGGTTGCAGTTGGCCTGGCAGTCCTGCATCTCAATGACCCACCACTCCAGGAAGCCAGCAGCCCCTGAGCCCACCTGCTCCCTCCGCAGCTGGATGCGCACGCCGAGGTAGTCGGCCTCCTCATCTGGGGAGAGCCAAGGGAGTCGAGAGCCCTGGACCACTGCCCCCCTCCTTGAGCTCTGTTCCAGTCTCCAGTCCCCATACTCACTGGGCTGCAGCTGCTTTACAGGGCTGGCCTCAGGCCCGTTGGGGGCACGGATGTACTTGGGGAAGAGATGGGGGATGACGCTGTGGGAGAATGGCAGGTCAGATCTCAGTGGCACCTCCTGCCCGTGTCACCCGCCCACCCCACTCACACAGACTGGTCCGAGGTGCCCTCCAGCAGGCGGGCCAGCTGCCGCCGCTCTGTGCTATTCGGGGCCAGTTCCAGGGTATGCTTCTCATTGGTGTACTCCACGGTGCTGCCCTTGGCCAGGTCCCTGCGGGTGGGCAGGGGCAGAGCATGACGCACTGTGGGGCCAGTCCCTGGGCCCCGCACACGGAACCCACCTCTGGAAGTTCCAGGTGAAGCGCAGGGTGATGTCAGCTGTGCCATTGAATAACTCCCGCTTCATCTGCGCCCGGCTCGGGGGGCTGATACGCCACAGAGCCCCCGAGCTGCCCTCGATCTGTGCTGTGACAATGTCCTCGGGACTGTACTGGCTGATGAACTGCATGGCTAGCTGTGGCAGAGTAGGGAAGCCTCAGTGGGGAGCTGGCACCCGGCCTGGCCCTCCCAACCAGCCCAGCAGGCTCCACTCACTGGGTGGGGGTCGAACTCCTGGGACAGCGCCTCATATTCCTCAGGTGTAAAGGGCACAATGGATGGCTGCTGTGCGCTCATGGTGAACAGGGGCTGGGGCCGGATATTGTGAGTGGGTGCCAGAAGCCCCCAGGCCCAGCCCACATTCCATACCCTGCCACCCCCAGGTCCGCAGTGGGAAAAGATCCGCAGGGCTGCTCACCTCATAGCCACCCAGCTTGAGGGTGACGGTGACATCAATGGGCTGGTTGACAACACCAACCACAGAGCGTACCAGGGACATGAAGAGTAGTGGGAACCAGATGATGGCGATAAGGAAGAGAATGATGAGGCCACCCATGCCATACTTGACAATCTTCTTCTTTTTCTGCCCCTTGGGCTGTGGGTATTTCTGGGGGAGGAGACCCTGGTCACCATACCAGCCCTCAAAGGTGCTGTCTCTGCACCTTGACCTAACATCAGCAGAGCTGTGCTTTGGCCAGCCCCTCTCATCACCAGTGGCAGGACAGATGCAGGCCAGCGAACCCCAGAGATGACCCTCTCGTTTAGAGCCAGCTGGCTCTTGGCAGGATGCCAGCAGTCAGTGGCACAGCTGTCAGCAGTTGGCACTGGGCTGTCTGCACAGAGAGAACTCAGCTATCCTTGGCCGTACAGAACAAAAGACCGAGAAAGTAAGAAGCAGCCCGTGGCATGCAGACTGCAGCAACCTGTACGCTGGAAGGACTTGGCCTACAGCAGAGCCCTCAGGGTCCAAGCAAATGCGTCTCCAGGAGCCATGCACCGTGGGCGGCAAGAAGCACCCAGCCAAGAGGGCAGAGCCACTGACGGGAATACACTCCCACTACAGGGGAGCCGGAGGCTGGGGGAGGGGGGCATGTGCAAGGCCAGCCTCCGCCCCTATAGGGCCAGCAAGCAGTGGAGTGACTGCTGGGCAGCAGGCAGGTCCTCGGAAGCTCAGCAGCCGCCCCCTCCAGGGAACACCCCAGGAAAGGAGGGTGTATCCTGATGTCATAGGGCTGCTGCAGCAGGCAGAACACAGAGCAGCCTGACAGGAGAGGGGCTTCACACACTGGGCAGCATTCAGCTGGACAGGAGTGACACCTAGAGCTGCAGCATGGGAGCGGCTGGCCACCAAAGCCTGGGTAACTGGCTTTGTCTCATGATACATCTGTGACAGGCAAACCAGAGGCCACAGATGGCCACAAGCTGGGGAGGGGAAAGGGAAATAGTCCCAAAGTGATTGTAATCAACTAAAAAATCACCGAGAGGTACACTTATATGGGCGGATCGCATTAAAGAAAAAAAGCAGCTGACAGTGTCCAGTCTCAACTTTGTGCTCGCGGAGTGCCACATCCACATCCCTTTCTGTGGCCTCCTGTCCAGTGATCCCCTGGGAAAGTGGGGCAGGCACACATGCACCCCCCACCCCTGGCACCTTCTCTGTCTCGCGGCTGCACTTGATGATGAAGATGTTGGCATAGATGTCCTCCACACACATCCAGCTGGACAGGGACAGGGTAGTATCTGTCCATACCCAGTCCATGACGGCCCGAAGCTCCACCAGGAAGGGCACCAGCCGGAACCTGCGAAACTGGGATTGTCAGGGCTTCTGACTCCACTGCAACAGGGGAGGCAGACCTCGGGCAGACCACACTCACCCCTGGAAGAGGAAGAGGTTCAGGTGGTTGTACTTCTTGGTGAGAAAGTTACCAAGGATGCGCGTTGGGTAGCCACAGCGAATCTGGTAGGCCGACAGGGCGAAGTAGATGCACTTCACAAAGTACCACAGCTGGGCCACCGCGTTCTGGCTGAACATCCTGGGTCGGGACGCAAGAGTCAGCCATAGATCTTGCAGATCCCAGACCTACCACACATACGAGGGATGGCATGCGTGGTGGGAACCAAGCCCTGAGGCTGTGGTGCCCACCTCTCGGTGACAGCCGGCAGAATGAAGAACATCCAGAGGTGAATGGCCACCACGAGCGCCACCTGGAAGGCCAGCTTGCCCAGCACGGTCTTTCGTAGGTAGAGGGCTCGGTCGACAACCATGGTGCTGAACTGGATCAGCAGCATGACCAGGAAGGCCTCTGGCACTTGGTCATCTGACAAGGAGGACGTGATGTCGGTGGCTGCCGAGTGCTTCTGTAGCCGGAGAGCAGGGGTCAGGGGGCAGGACTGGGCCCAGGGGTGCTGAGCTGTGTATACTCTAGCCCCAACCCAGCTCACCCCAAAGGCCCAGAAGCCAAAGATGATGATGACAAAGTCGACGACATCAGCCAGGAACATGAGCGCATAGACGTCAGTGGCCGCACGGTACTTGGTGTGTAGGATGTCATGGAAGAAGCGACGCAGGGGCCGGTAAGTGCTCTGGGCCCTGTGGGTGGGTGGGCAGGCAGACGGGTTCCATGCGTGCCTGGCTTTGGGGCCCTGCTTCCCCCTCTGCCACCCCCAAGCCCTGTCTCACAGCGATAGGCAGAAGCCCTGCAGCTGGCGCCCTGCTGCCTTCATGCGATCTCGGCAACGGCTGGGCCTCGTTCTCTCAGGTGTCTCTCTCTCCTCCCTGTTCTCAGCTCCTGTGGGGGAGAAGCTGCTGGCTCCCACCTGAGTGTGGCTGCTCACCACCTCAGGGGCCAGTGTGGTGACACCTGCAGGTCTCGCAGGGATCACAAGTGCAGCAGGTCCTCCAGCTGGGGTGAAGCCAGTGGCGGGCTCCTCCCTTTACCCAGCGGCCAGGAGCCCACAACTGATACTGCCCTGAGCTTCAGGAAGTCTCACATAGCTTGGTGTCCCTGCCCCTCTGCCTCCCAGAGGCAGGATTGTGGGTGAGAGCCTCTTACCAAGGGTCACCACTCCTTTTGGTCCTGGACTCTCCTTCTTCCTAAAGCGCAGACTGATGCGCCTCGTGTCCTGGGGCTTGTGGTCCACTTGGGGCTCAGGTGCCCCATCTGCAGATCCGACCCTCGGATCCACCTGGGCAGGGTCCTGGTTGGTGGCCCCAGCCACATCCGGCTCCTCCTGCGGCCCTGTGTCTGCCTCGGCCTGTTCCTCATGGTCCCAGAGGCCATAGCACTGCAGGAGGGCGGGGCAGTGAGGGGGCCACATCCACCCAGAGCCCAGGGTCCACTCTCTGGGTGCCGTGCAGTATGGTGCTCACCAGCAGCTGGGAGCGGTGGAAGAAGAGTGCCATGAGCTGCACCAGGTCGTACTTGATGTAACCGTCAGTCTTCTCCAGCCCCAGGATGCGCGGTGGGAAGTAGGGCTTGTTCTCATAGCGCCGGAGCACTGTGTGGCTGTTCCAGGGGAAGAAGCCAAACTGGAACAGGTACTTGGTGACCACGGTGACCTGCAGGGAGGTTGGTGACCACTGAGACCTACAAGGAGGCCCTCTGGGTCCTGGCCAGGCCCCTACCACCTGGCTGCCCCGCCCACCTCAGTGAAGACAATCGCTGTCATCCAGAAGCGCTTGCTGGGCCTGGGGATGGACAGCATGGCCCATAGGAACACAAGCACCGGCAGTGCCAGGGAGGTGGCTGAGGCCGTGACCATGTGGTTGAGGATAATGATGAAGTAGCAGAGCAGCTCCGAGTGGGCTGCCACACACTGGTACAGTGCCCACAGCAGCCGCAGCGCTCGACCCTGCTGGGCAGTGAAGTTCTCTGCGTCCTCCAGCTCCTGGATGCGTAGGCGCCTGTGGGGTGACTACGGTGGGAGGTGCAGCCACGCCCGCCCGCCGCCACGCCCGCCCCGCCGCCACGCCCGCCCGCCACCACAGTGAGGGCACGGTCCACCCAGCGCTTGCCCACCGCTGCGCACCTGAGGCTCAGTAGCTCACTAGCCGTGCGCATCCTTGGGCGGGCTGGAAGCTCCTGGGAGCCATGCGGTGAAGTCGTGGCCTCAAGATCCCTGGCATCCACGACCATCTCCTCACTGCCACTGCGGGTGTTGTAGCCCGTGCTCAGGGGGCTGTTGGTGTCATCTGTCATGCTACTCAGGGGCTCCTCGGCTCCTAGTCCGCTGTGGGAGGGAAGTGGGTCAGAGATGGCCAACCCTGGCCTCTGTGGAGGGACAGCGAGGTGTGGAATGGCCAGGTGGTGCTGTAGCAACCCTCTGAGAGCTCACGGGTCAGCTTCGGGACCTAGAGCTAGTGGGGGGCCTGCACCTACCTAGACGCAGTGCTGGGCCCATCGCGGGCCTCCAGGGGACTGGGCAGTGTGGCTTCATCGCCATCATCGTACAGTTGGTCTAGCACGCTGCGGTGCACTTCCTCACCCTGCAGGACACAGCAGGGTCTCAGGAACATACGTACTCATGAGGAGCACTGCCCATGTGCCAGAGCCTGAGGTGGGCATGGGTCTGGGCACTCACCCGCAGGAGCTCCTGCGTGAGCAGATAGCGCTCGGCACGCAGTACATCGCTCATGTTGCGGTGGTGCCGAGTGAAGGCCAGCAGCCAGCTTGTTAGCCCGTCCACTGAGGCCTGGCCCAGCACCCAGAGGAACTGCACGGTGTTCAGCACACGCTGCATCATATGGCTGTGGCCTGTGGGACATGTGTTCTGGAAGGGCTGTCCCAGACCCCTCCCCAACAGCTCCCTGACCCCAGCCCACACACCTGCCACCTCGGACTCCACAGCTTCCCCTGGCTCCGCTTCTTGACTCAGGTCACCTCCTGGGCACAGGGAACTGGTCAGCACCTCAGCCTTGTGGCCCCATAGTTCCCCTGCCCCCAGAGCACAACTTACCCAAGGGCAGCTGTCCTGTCCCATCAGGTTGTTCCTGCTCCTGCTCCCGCCGCTGCCTCAGCACCATCTGGGCGTTGGTCACCCACGCCTGGTAAGCCATCTGCTGGCCAAGCACAGGGCTTAGGAGCTGGCTTTGTGAGCAGGTTATCCACTGATCCCTGGCCACCAGGTCCCTTCCCACAGAAGGAGAGGAAACTAGGGTTGGCTGGTCCTGATGCCAGATCTAGCTGTCTCTGTCCAGCAAGGACTCGGCCTCCTCTGGAGCGGCCCCAGGTACTGTGGCAGGAGGACATGGTGTACACATCTCCCCTGTGTGTTCCTGTCACTCAGGGCTCTGAAAATTGACCAGCAGGCCCTCCTGGCCCTGGGACACATATGTGTCCAGCTAAAACATGGAGCCTGGGCTGGTTTGGGCCAGAACCTTGGGAGGTGGCAGCAGAGGGATGAGTGCCCCACAGGCCCCTGGGGTTCACAGCTGGGTTTCCCAGCTGCCTGAGGTTAGGCTGAGTGGTGTGCAGGAGCTGGGCTCTGGACGCTCAGCCAAGGCTCAGAATGGTGCACATCTTACCTGGAAGGCACTCTGTGCTGACTGTCTGGTGTCCTCGGGCACAGCTTCCTCTTCCTCCTCACTGTCAGATTCAAACAGGAAGTAGTCCCCGGAATGGATGACTGCAGACAAGGTGGGGTGAGCCAGCCGCCCCCAGCTTGCACCTCACACCCTTGGGGTCTTCCCTCAGCCTGCCACCACCCACATGGCCTGGCCTTCCCTGCCTATGGGTCCATGCATATAGGGCTTGGCAAGCTGGGGGCAGTGGTGCATGCACAGGACACAAGCCAGAGCAGGACAAGACCAGACTGGATGAGGTGGCAGGCAGCAGTGGGGGGTGGGGTACAGGGCATGAGGGGTGCTCAGACGGGGTACCTGTGGCGTGGTTCAGCCAGGGCCGCCACCACTGTCTTTGTGGCAGGGAGGAGCCCCCGGGGCTGCCGGGCCCTGTGGAGGGGCAGGCGCGTGAGGCAGCCGTGAGGAGCCTGAGGAGGACGCAGGGGACAAGGGCCACACACCAGGCAGACAGAAACAGACACAGAGCCCTGTGGTGGCGGTGCCATGTGGTGCCACAGGGCTCAGCTCTGGAGGGACAGGATGGGTGCTCATGTGTACAGACAGACATCACGATGCCCACACAGCTAGCTCAGCCCAACGGGACCACATTACATGGCGTAGGAGATGGGCAGGGGCCCTAAGTGCATCCTGCGGCACAGATGTGCCTGGATGCAGGGCTTTGTCCACACTCACCTGGCTCTTGGCCAGGATCCTCAAGGTCCAGGGCTTGGGGGCGGCTGCGGCTGGCATGACTCTGTCTGTGCTTCTCCTGCTTGGCACGGATGCGTTTCATCCTGCAGGTGGCAGGAAGGTCTGAGCCTAGGCCACAGGAGGAGTCAGCGCCCTGCCCAGGGGGCACCTACTGTCTTTTCAGCTGCGCCAGGGACTTCTCCTCCGCCTTGCGGTGGGCTTCGATGCTTTTGTGACTGGCTGCATTGTAGAGGGCGAAGCCCCTGAGGGAATGGCGGGCCAGGGTTTAGCTTGGCTGCACAGGATTCAGCCCACCCCGGGGCTCACAGGCCGTTCGCCTCCCTGCTCATGTGGATGACCCCTGGGCATCTGCCACCCAAGCCTCCACACTGTTCAGGGAGAGAAGCGACTCGCCTGGAGCCTTCAGTCCCATGGGGCAAGAGGGGAGGGGAGGGGCCGTGCCTGCTCCCTAATCCTTGGCAATTTGGGGCAAGCCAGGTGAAGCTGGCCCTTTGCTTAGCTCCAGGGGAGCTAAAGACCTGTCACCATCCTCAGCTGAGGGTGAGGGTTACTCGGGCACTAGGCTCGTCAATACCCTCCTAAGCACTGGTCCCCAGGGCTGGCAGGTCAAAGCCCTGCATCTCCTGCAGGGCGATGACACAGAGCAGACATGCCCTCTCTTGCCACACCCTGGGAGGGGCAGACCTGGAGGCCTGCAAGGCTGTGGCCTGCAGGTCGGCGCAGACATGCAGGAAGTAGTAGCTGAGGAAGATGCGGCGCTGCAGCAGCAGGAAGAAGAAGCAGACGCTGTCCCAGATGATGCCGGCCTCCTCCACAGGTAGGCGGCAGTCCTGGTCCTTGGTCATCATCGCTTTAGCTGTGGGATGGTGCTGTCAGAGTCAGAGAGGGCAGCTGCTGGGTCCCCCGACCACCAGCCTTGCCCACTCACGGTCATAGTAGCCCTTGACAGTGCACACGAGGCTGAAGAGCTGGATGACCCAGCAAAAGTTGGTCTGCATTTGCTCTACGAAGACGCAGGACAGGAGCTAGAGGCAGGATGCAAGTCAGATGGCGGCCAGGGTTGGGAGGGGCCGGGGCTGGGGACGGATGTGAGGTCTGCTCACCGAGAGCATGTTCTTGGAGATGATGACTGTGACATTGTAGAGGATGAGGCAGTCCCACAGCACGAGGCGGGCCCGCGTGTCCTTCTGCAGCAGCGCCGTACCGAAGAGCAGCAGGTAGAAGCAGGCCAGCAAGTAGCCCAGCCCAAAGACACTGATGCGGGTGGCACCAGTGACAAAAACCACCACTAGCACCAGCCAGAACAGATAGCGGAATACGGCCACCTTCAGCATGTCCAGGTAGGACCTGCAAGCGGCAGACAGCAAGGCAGGAGAGGTGTCACTAGGGTGCCTGGTCCTCTGATGGAGGCCCCCGTGGGCAAGCACAGGACGTACCTGCAGTGGATGAAGTTGGGCACAGGGTTGGGCTCGCCCCGCAGTGGCTCCAGGGAATCAGTGTTCACACCAGCCATACACTGCCACTCCTCGGTGTGCTCAGCTGAGAACACCTGCCACTGCTGGGAGGCACAGAGCAGCAGGAGGAAGTCACCTGCAGGACACACAGGCCGTGTGGGATACTGCTGGGATCGCTGTGCCTCGGACCCAGAGTGCAGTGGGGCAGGGGTGGACCCCTGTGCTCCACACCGAGTGGGTGTGCAGGTGGCCTCAACAGGCCCTGGCAGGCACTGAGGATCTGTGTTCCATACCATCACACGCAAGGGACCTCTGGCACATCCGGGTGTGGGTGTGACAGATGTGCGCATTTCTTGACACATCCCTTGTGCCTCTGGCTGGGCCTCTCAGCCTCATCTGAAGTGCCTGCGTGGCCTACTCACAGAAGGATCCCTGGCCCCCACCCCAGTTAGCAAGACCTGGGCCACTGGGCCCTGGCTGGCCTGGCACAAGTGTCCCCTCTCCTCCCAGAGCATGTTCCCTAGGGTAGCACTCACTGATGAGGTTGGTGGAGTTGGGTGCTCTGAAGAAGTCCGGCAGGTAGAGCCACTTGATGAGGGCCGAGTTCATGGGGATGGCCTGGCTCCAGCGCCATGGGTAGTCTGCGGGGGACAGGGCTATGTCAGGAAGGGCCTACCACCTGGGTCCGAGATGTCCCTGTCTGCCAGCCAGCACCCTGGGGCCCATGGTGCCCCCACCAAGAGCCTGAGTCATTGGAATCTTCCCATCTCCCCTTGACAGCCTCAGATCCTAGCCACTCACACCAGGGCTTTTGGACTTCTGCACCCAGAATGCAGCATATCCCACCCACATGCAGTTCTTCAGTGGAGAATGGCAGTGTGCTCAGTTACGTAGCAGAGAAGCCCAGGGATGAGCCGAAGTGGGCAGGAGGGCTCCCCGCAGGAGATGCATTCAGGACAGGATGACTTACAAAGAATACCAAAGCTGGAAATAGCCCAGCTGTCTTGGAACAGGGAGAGTGGTGTTGAGGTCTATTATGGTAGTCCACAGATCCACACCCTCAGCAACCAGGAAGAGTGGAGGATCGATACACGCACCAACCCCCAATGAGACGAACCTCTTCCCCAGTACTGTGGTTGAGCCCAGAGCCTTTGTGCTGAGTTATGCTAATCCTCATTTAAGCTCTAAGACCCAGTATCACTACCACATTGCTAAGTAGCCCAGGCTGGGCTCAAACTTGTGATCCTCCTGCCTTAGCTTCCCAGAGTGCTGGGATTCCAGGAAAGCGGTACCACGCCCACATCTTGGAGGAATCTGAAACACCTTGCTAATTCTACTTACACCAAAGTCTCGGAAGTCTTGGAAGAGCAAAGCTAGAGATGGAAAATGGGCTCACGGTTGCTGAAGCTGGGGGTGGGGTGTGCTGTGGCCATACCATGGGACACTGGGGAAGTGCAGAGTGGGATAGAGACATGTGTGGCAGCCTGCAGAATGGATACCACCAGGGGAGCTCACTGCAAAAGGTATACCTTCCTGGGTGTAGGGGCCAGGTGCTGTGCATCATGAACTCCAAGGAGCTCCAAAGGGGTGTCCGAGCAGATCTGGGAAACAGGGCTGCGCCTCTCAAGGACAGAGCCACTAGCCAGGAGGGCCAGAAGCAGGGGTGCCCATACACCAGTGCCAGGCCCAGCTCAGTGCCCATGTACCACAAAATGAGTGGACTCTGTGAGAGCCACTACAGGACAGAGCCCCGGAGCCAGGCTATGAGGTCCCAGTGGCTGGAGCCAGGCAAGGTGAGGGACAAAGTCCTGAGGAGATCCCACTGTGGAGATGAGTGTCCTGCGCCCACAGGGATGGAGACAACAGAGGAAGCAGGCATGGAGCGGGGGACAGATGCCCTCCCAGGTGCCAACTGAGGGAACAGATGAACTAGGAAACAGAATCACCCAGAAAAGCCTGCTCCTGACAGGAAGGGCTCAGACTAGAGGGGGCAACACTGCATACACTAAAGGTGCCTTCCCCAGTACAGTTACTAGTTACAGGGAGGAAGACACACCCCACACAGCTTCTCTGTGTGGACACCACTAAGATGGAACCAGGACATTCGACACCAGCCGTGAAGACTCTGACCTCAATGGGGCAGGGGACACCAGGCTTGCAGTGATGCCCAAGACCATGACCCGGCTTATGGGAGACACAGAGAGATGCTCCAGAGGACAAGGCCTGGCTCTGCTCTAGGAGTGGAAGACAGAAGAAGACAAAGGAGCTGTCCCAGTGGGGAGGCCAAGAAGAAGGAAGCAGAAGGCAGCAGTATAGACAGGACAACACTGGAGGCCTGGGGACAGCACAGAGCTCCTTGGCCAGGCGCGTGGCGCCATGCCACTGCTGCTTTCTTAGTTCTGGGCATTGTCTTGGGATCTGTGAGAGGCTGGCACCAAGGAAAATGGCAACAAGGTGCTGGGGAAGTTGGCACCACCTTGGCAGTTCTTTAGTATGCACAGAAAGTTAAAAAGCTAAGGCACGGGGCAGAGGAGACCCACAGATTTGTGAAAAGGGACAAATCTCAAAAGGAGACATGCCACTGCATCTGCTCTGGACACCTGAGGCAATGGCACACAATTGTGTCTGCTGGTGTGGCTTGGTCTCAAACCTCCCCGCCCACTGCAACAGGTCTCTCCCCGGGCACCCACACCCCACTGCAGCTGCAGCACCAACAGGGTAGCATGCTTGTGTGTGCCCCGCCAGCTCCAGGGAATGTGGACAGAGACAAGAAAGGGTGCATGGGGGCCCCTGGCTGAACTCAGACCCCGGGGGTTGGGGAGGAGGGGCTAAGACTGCAGCAGAGCCCACGCTTTACAGGAGAAAGCGAGATGGAAGTCCTGCTCTGCAGAGCGGAGACACAGCAGCGACCAAGCCCAGAGTATCCCCACTGCTGCACCGTGTGCCGCAGGAACCACGGTCCACAATGCTGATACACAAGCAGGCCAGATAGGTGGCCCTGACTCCACGTGGGGGCCACACGAGATGACACCACCAGGGTGACAGTTCTGCCCTAGTTGTTCCTGGGCAGAAAGAAGACAGTTTGTGCTAATCTTGGAAGGAGAAGAGTGTTGGGCAAAATAGGAAAAGAAGGGAGGCTCAGGAGATGAGGTCACAGCCTAGCACACTATAGCTGTGGCAGTGCAGCCCCATGGGGCTGCAGTGTCTTAGTGCCCAGGGGATGGGTCTCCTGGGGTGGGCAGTGGAGGATCCAGGCCAAGATGCAGCTGTGTGCCACTGCCCAGTCCACAGTGCACGGCTGGGACATGCCACGCCCAGTAGACACCCATCCCCACTGGTATACAAGTACCAGCACTCACCACCACATAGAGCCAGGACACACTATACACGGCAGGTGCCAGTACTCACCGACACACAGGGCCGGGGGCATGCCCAAGCACAACAGGTACTGGTAGAGCAGGAAGAGCGTGAGGAAGAGGCAGTAGTTGGGCCAGAGACGGGCGATGGCCTCACGGCGCCGGCGGGTCAGGATGGCTACAAGCCAGCAGCCATGTAGGATGACCATGAAGTTCATACGCTGCCCAATTACATTCACAGCCATCAGGAAGCAGATCTAGAGAGGGGGTGGGCATGGGGACAGATTGCCTTGGAGGTGGGTGCCTCCCTAGCCCACCCAGGCCCCCAGCCTCAAGGCTGCAGATAACAGGAGTAGGGGGCTCAGTGCACTTGCCTGAGCACACAGGGGACCAGTAGAGGCTGGACACATCTCAGTACTCCTGGGGAAACTAAGGCTCGGAGATGTGAGCTCCATGGCAATGAGACCCTTACCTAAGACACTGGCCAGCCTGGCTTCTTCCCACTGCCCTGAGCACTGTGGCTGGGCTTGCTGCACTCTTGCTGCCCTGAACCCACCCACGCTTTCCCTTAGCCTGAGTATGGGCCAGATACTATGAGCTGGCTCAGGCTCTGCCTTACCTCCAGCCCAAATTTGTAGAAGAAAAAGTTGATGAAGTACTTGAGGCAGCTGAGTAGGTCCTGGTCAAGCCGCTGGCGGGTGCCATCGGCACACACAGCTTGTGCAGGCAGTGGCGCGTGCTGGTGCTGTCGGCGGTAGTGTTCCTGGCGCCGGTACACCATGGCTTCGAACACCAGCAGTAGCAGGATCTGCAGGTGGTTCTAGGTGGGGAGGGCCAGACTCAACAGAGAGCTAGCTGGGGCCACCCATACTGCCCGCCTGGCCCCAACTCACCTGGATGTAACCCAGATTAGGAAAGCCCTTCCGCACCCCGAACCAGTTGGCAGGATCCACCGGGCCTTGATACAGGAGCGACTGGTGGATCTCTGTTGCCTGCAGGTTGGTGCTGTTGGGGAGGGGCTGAGAGAGACCAGGCATTAGCACCAGCTCCTGGGCCTGCCCTTGGGGGTACCCATCCTGCTCTGAGCCCATCTCCGAGCTGCCCAGCCAAGGCACAGAGCCTGTCAGCCTCGGAGCTGTCTCCATGGGAAAGGACCTGGTGCTTAAGGAGCAGCCTGGCCGTGTACCTCAGTGCAGTTGCTGGAGTAGTCCTGGGGGTTGACCACCTTGAGCTGGTAGAGCATCTTACATACTATGATGATGCAGGTCCACACAGTGGACAGGCAGGAGGCCATAGGCCGGAAGCGTGGGTAGGGCAGGGCAAAGGCCCACAGGACCACTAGCAGCAGGTTCATGACCGACACCTGTGGAGTGGAACAGCCAGTGGGGGTGGGGTGGTGCCATGCTGCACAGGAGTGACCTAATTTAGAGGAACGAATAAGGTTTTGGCTAGCCAGGCCACCCAGCTTACCTCCTTCAGGGCCACCCACATGGTGTATAGAGCCACCAGCTTGAAGATGTGCAGCTCCAACAGGCGGCGCAGGAACACCTGCACGCGGGTGAGGACATCCGAGAAGCTGGCAGCCAGGTCCAGCAGCCTCTCAGCCACAAGGCCCCACTTGCTTGCTGCACCTGTGGTGGGGGGGTTGGTGAGGAGGGGGTCTTAATATCCTGGAGCTCAGTCTCTCTCTGACCTACCTGGGGAGCTCTGCCACATCCCCTCACCTTCAGGGACCTGTGTGGCCTGGCAGGGGCTGTGGGTGTTAGGCTCCTCCTCCCTGGAGGGCTCTTCGTCCTCCTCTTCCTCCTCAGGCTGCTGCAGCAGGGGGGCCTCGCTAACAGCATCCTGCCTGGAGAGCCAAGTCACCCACATCATTCTTAGCCCCACAGGCGTGAGAAGACATCCATCCCAGGCCTTGGCCCAGCGAGACCCCAGCCAGGTGCAGTCTACCCCTTCCACCAGCAGGAATTGGGCTGTACCTGCGAGCCCAGCGAGGACGCCGGGTGCCTGGTGGCGGCACGTGCTCCAGGTCGGTGAGCTGCATGAAGGGCCGGTGGAAGTAGTGCAGCTGCAGGATGCAGGCGAGCAGAAAGAAGCCAGGGATGAGGATGCTGGAGAAGAGCTCCGACACGCTGAACTGCTCAAGGCCCAGGTCCCCCAGCCTAGGTGGCGGGCGGCAGGGTGTCAGCACCAGAGGCAGCTGCATGAGGAAGCCCAGGGCCTGCCCTCCCGACTCACTGCTCATCTGTGAAGCCTGTGAGGTTGCGCCAGTAGGCAGGAAAGTCTTGGAACTGGAAGGTGTAGACAGCGATGAGCACCAGCATGGTGTAGGCCACCACGAACCACCAGAACACTTTGAGCAGCTTCCGCCACAGGCTGTAGTAGACCTGCAGATGCCAAAGATGAGTGAGCCTCACCCCAAGTCCCACCCCCTTGGCATTCAGCCCTGTTCTCCTGGGGACCAGGATAAGGTGCCCCGCCCCCGCAGTGCCTAGCCCCACCCCACATGCCTCGCTATGCCCTCGCAGGACTACCCATACCCCACCCTGCACCTGGAACAAGGTGAGGCACAGCAGAAAGAGGAACATGTAGACAATCTTGTAGACCACCAGGCGGCCGGCGAAGCTGACCACGATGAACATGCCGGCGCACACATAGATCCAGTACTTGGCATAGATGCCCGTGACCAGTTCACCCAGGCTCCGGAGCAGCATCTGTGTCTGAGTGGGCTCTGTGGCGGGTAGGAGGGGTCCACAGTTGCAGAGCAAACCCAACCTCCCCAACCCTGACTCTGCCTGCTGCTCACCTGCATCCCCCACAGCCACCTCCTGCAGCAGCACAGGTGCCCGGGCCTTCCTCAGCAGTTTCTCCTTCACAAATCGACGCAGCAGCAGCCAGAAGGTCAGGGTGTAGAGCAGCTGTGGGGAGCAGGTGTCAGGGGGTTCCAGAG
This sequence comes from Capromys pilorides, assembly GCA_004027915.1. Lineage (NCBI taxonomy): Eukaryota > Metazoa > Chordata > Mammalia > Rodentia > Capromyidae > Capromys > Capromys pilorides. The sequence continues at coordinate 46,922 of PVKN010000959.1, forward strand.
GGCCTGACCACCCAGTGGCCACGCCAGGCATGTGTGTTGCACATGGGCACCCCAGTCTCTCTCACGCACTAGGCTCACAGCCGCCATGAGACACAAGGTGAACTACTCCCCCTGAAGACCCTGGCACACTCCTCACGCAAGGGCACTGGTTACCCAATCCGGCAACACACGCCTAGGAGATCCAGGGGCCACGTGGGGTGTAACAGAGATGGGTTGGGCAGGCCACATACACTTGAACACACAGCACCAACGGCATATTAGCAGGACACTTACTCAGTCGATAAACTCTGGGCTGGGCCTGTGTGAGCCAATAGGGACTTCACGGTGCCTACCAGATATGGTTCCCTCTCCTGGAATCTCTGCCCAATGAGCAGGCACACAAGGCACCATCCCTCTGCAGGTGGTCAGGCAGCCCCACCCTCAGCATGGGGCTCACCATAGCGCCGAGGTCCAGGCAGGGGTAGCGAGTGTGCTCCAGTCCCAGCTGGCGCAGGCTGACAGGGCCCAAAGTGACAGGCAGCTCGGGCTGCAGGTCCATGGCCCACACGTAGCGCAGGCAGCAGAGGGTCAGCCCGTAGAGCAGTATGAAGGGCGCGCACAGGATGGCCAGCTGGTGACGGCTGCGCACCGTCCAGATGAGGCAGGCCCACAGCAGCAGCACAAAGGTCAGCCAGCTATGGTATGTGATGCTCCACACCTGTGTGGCAGGGACAGTGTAGGGTGGTGGGCAAGCAGGTGGCACAGCCCCCAGGAGGCAGGGACCATGCACAGCACATGTGTGCACTCATGTATGCACAGACTCTGCGTGGGGTGGAGATGGGAGGACAGAGGCGGCCTCCCCTCCCCACACCCTGCCCAGCGCCGCCACGCCTCACCATCATGGCAATGAGGGCGCACACGTAGCTCTGGTCCATGATGAGATGCCCCAGGCCATGCAATGGCGACGCCTCTCTCAGCTCCACCAGCCTGGGATGCACTGGGGGTGGGACAGTGATCAGTTCCCATGGGGACACCCAGAGTCCCTTCCCAGGCCAGCTCTGAAGCTCAGACAGCAGATGGGAGTGGGAACAGGGCCCATCCGAACGTGCGGTGACCCTAGCCTTGACCCCCAAGCCTGCTAAGGACCGGGTGCAGCTCCCAGACTCCCCCAGAGGTGCCTCCAACTCTGCCTCTTAGAAATCACACAACTGACAAGCCTCAGAGTGGAGAGGAAAGCCATAGAGCAGAGATGCCACCTATGTGAAGTGCCCAGGGCAACCCTCCCAAGGGGCAGTGGTCTGCTAGACCCCTACCACCTGCAGCCACTTCCAAGCCAGCTTGGGCAGGGGCAGAGAGCCCCCTGGACGCCCTCTGGATCAGCATGAGGCTGCAGGCTGCACACAGGAGCTTGTGGCCACCAGGGGGCAGCCTTGACCTTGCCCTCAGGCCTGTGACAGACTATCAGAGACTGGGTTAGGCCTGAACCTAGGAAACTGCCACCTGCTACTCACGGGGACGCTGTCGGACAGGGCTTGGGCCAGTCAGGTCGTGCACGATACAGTTTTCAGTCTCGGTGTCAGGCTCCACAAATGCGGAGATCGTGTGCTACGGAAGGCACATGGTGAGCCTAACCTGCCCACCTGTGTACCGGTCTGGCTTCCTTGGGCCTGGCCTGGTCCCACTCACCTGGGTGGCCTCCCCATCCTGGGTGGCCCTGTCTTGGCCCTGGGGCCCCCGCTCCAGCTGACCCAGCTCCAGCTCAGGCTCCTCATCAGCCCCTACTGCTTCCTTTCTCTGTGGACAGCAGACCTGTGGGCTCAGCCCCCGCAGCCCTGGCCTGGCTCCCCCTTGGTGGCCAGGGCTGTTGGGCGTTGGGGCTGAAGGGGCCTCACCTGGCTGGAGGGAGTCTGCTGCCGGAGCTTGAGGAGGGAGATGAGTGTGTAATACAGCAGCAACAGGACCCCTGGGCTCACGTACACCGGCCAGTCATGGCTGGTGTTGAGGACCAGCACGTGGGGGCTGGAGCAGTTGATGGGGCCCATAAAGTCCTTAAGACCAAACACCCTGCCAGGAGACAGCCTGTTATGACACCGTACTGGGGTTCAGAGCCAAGCCCCAGCCAGGGTCTCGTACCGGAGCCCTCACCTGGCCCAGATGCTGGCAGGCGGGAGCACATCCTGGACAAAGACTGTCTGGTAGCAGTAGAGGCAGAGGAGATGACAGGCACCAAAGCAGCCCACCGTGACATAGAGGATATTGAGGCCCAGGGGGCTGATGGGAAAGTGGCAGGCCCACCAAGTGCAGATGCCCAGGAAGGCCAGCAGATAGACACTGGAGAGGGCTGAGGGGTGGGCAATGCCTGCAGGGCAAGAGGTACTGGGTCATGACTGGTCACTGGGGAGTTCTGAGAACCGTCCCCTCCCTCATGCAGCCGTCAGTACCCAGGTGCCTCCCTGCCCTGGGTACCTGCCAGTGCGAGCAGAATGATAGCCAGGGTCCGCCCTGCAGCCACCAGCAGCCAGTGGGCTGTGACCCGGAGCCGGGAAGTCAGCCATGTCCTGGGCTTGGGAGTCAGCGTAGGGACTCCCTGAAGCCCTGCCAGGGAGCCGGTGTCCACGTCCCTCTCCTCACCATCCTGCTGAGGCTGAGGTGGATGCAGGTCACGCAGCGACATGGAGGCCCCCACTCAAGCTCACCACCTAGACTCCCCCACCCTCCCTCCCGTAGCCGGGCATGGGAACCTTGCCTGACAGCCTGAGCACCTGCCCCAGAGCTGGCTCTCGGGTGGACACTTAGGGGGCAGAGCACATGGCTCACCCCTCACACGGCCACACTGAGCTCCTGGGCACTCAGGCCACCCGCCTGATCCCCAGGTCCAGAGAAGACTGTGAGGGGTGAGCGGACAACAGGCTCTGCTGCCTCCAGGATCTCTGGAGGGTGAGGGGACCCCAGCACACAGCAGGCACAGGTCTCCCAGCCTGAGAGGGCCAGAGTCGGCTGGGTCCCTGCCTAGGCCTGGGAACCTACTTCCCGGAACGGAGCTTTTCCCAGGCCCCAGAAAGCCAGGGTGTGGTGGAAAGAACACAGACTGTCGTCAGAGGCCCTGGCCCTGACCAGCTGCTGGCAACCTGCGTGCCCAGCTGTGCCTTTGCAAACAGCTGAGGTGGCACTCAATGCCCAGGGTGAGGATACAGGCTCTGGGGCCAGGGCTGACCCTAACCCAGCCCCATGTCGTACTGCTGTGCAGCTGCAGACTGGTCCCTTAACCTCTCTGAGTCTGTCCTGTCTGGGACAGCCCCATTTGATCAGTGGATGGGAAAGGTCAGCCAGACAGGCCCAGCTTTCACAGGCTCAGGCCTGGATGGAGACAGGGAGGCCCCAGGAGGGCTGAAGAACAGATCCCAGAGGCAGGGGACAGGGTGGGAGGCTGGGCCAGGTAAGCGGCTGGCAGGCCCAAGGTCAGAAGGGGCCTAGCTGCTTCCCAGGACCGGGCTTGTCCCATCAGACTCCAACATGAGCCAAAAGAGCCTCAGCTGGGGGCACAGGGAGCACTGGGGCTGCCTGGGCAGACGCAGGGCAACAGGGAGGCCTTGGTGGGCGCAGGAGCCTGAGCTGCTATGCAGCCACATGAACCCCTTCCCTCTCCAGGCTCCTCTGGAAGCCAGGGCCTTGTGCCCAGCAGGTGCCGGCCGCTGATGAATGGGCATCAGGGTTGCAGCCCAGCGCCTACAGGCATGAGCACTCATGCCAGGACACCTGGATGCCATAAATCCTGGCCCAGCCCTGGGCCCCAGCTCTTGGCAGAGGCCAGACTGGGCATGGGTGGGGAAGTTGGACCTTGGTCATGGGGTGGTAGGGCACAGGGTCTCGCAGACCTGGTGGGAAAGAGGCTGGAACCTCTAGGGCCCCCATTAGCTCCAAGCACTGTCCCACAAGTCTCTCGCGCTGTCCATGGGGCCTGGCCACAGAGTGTTACGCTACCCCCCACCTATGCTCACTCCTCCGCTGCATGCCAGGTGCCAGTCTGGAGCTTGGCAGGGTACATTCTCATGTGCACAGGAGAGTGTGTGCTGGTGGGCTTGGGGAGGGGACTCTCCTGTGACCCCTCTCTATAATCAACTAGGAAATCTGCACCCAGCAGAGAAAATGAGTGGCCCAGGCAAGTGCAGCCCTCACCGTGTGCTCACTCTCACTCCTCCTGCGGCGCCCACACAGGCCAAGGCAGATGGATGACACCACCAGGATGCCCAGGTCGGGGGCCACCAGGCGGATGGCGCTGGGGATGTCATTCAGGTCCAGCCTGCAAGGGACCAGGGGGTCATGGTCAGCATGGGGCCTGGGGCCATCAGGATGCTGAGGCCAGGCTAGGTCTTACCTTGTGACCCCAATGTATCGAGAGACCTTCTCCCAGAGGCTGCCTGCAGACAGAGCAGGGGATCTGGTCAGAATAGTGACACTGCAAGGGGCCCCGGAGCACAGGACTCTGGGACCCACCAGGAGTGCTTGCAAGGGTTGCTTCTGACAGGGAAACTGAGACCTGACCCTGCTGGCAGTGGGGCAGCTTGCAGCCAGGTGAGACAGCCACCCGTGCTGTCGGAGACGGGGATGAGTAGGAGCCCAGCCTCAGCCTGGCTGACCGGGCCACGGTGCCTAAAACACCAGGAAGACATCACAGGCTGACCAAGAGGGCTTAGAGGGACCCTGCCTGGGTGGTGGACAGGTTGCTGTCCCAGCTGGGGGAACGGTGCCAGCTACAGATATTGCCAGTGAATAGGCATGTGACGTTGAGGTGGGGACCAGGGAGCACTAAGAGTCCCAAGCGCCACTGGCCATGCAGCTCAGCTCCAGGAGTGAGAATGATACACATGGGGGAGACACTGAGAGGACCTAGTCACTCCAAAGCTGGCCCTGACCCGTCCAGCCCATGGCCAAGTCATTCCTGGAAGATGTCCCTAGGGCCACTTCGACCAGACATAAATCCTGGCTGAAGATGGCTCCTGTTAAAAGTGCCTGGGTGGGACAGGGCATCTCCAAAGGCAGAGCCTGCCAGAGTCCTGGGTCAGCTGTGAACACTCCCCACCCCAGGCCAGGTCCCCAGTACCCTGTCCTTGTCGCCAACCCCCAGCAACTCACAGTTGGGCTTCAGCAGCTTGTCCAGGCTGGGCACTGTGTGCAAGGTTATCTGGAAGGCCAGGTGTGCCACCAGGAAGAGCAGGCTGAGGCACAGCAGGGCACGCAGGAGCCGGATTGCATGGCCTGCTGCAGAGCGGGAAGGGGTGGCTGAGCACAGACCCGCCGGGGGCACTGCCCAGTGGACATGCTCTCCCGCTATGACCTGAGACCCACGGCCAGAGGATGCAGGGCTGGAGCAGGGGGGAGTAGCCCTCCCCCAACATGAGCAGAGGAGCACCTGGCCCCAGGCCACACAGTGAGAGGCCAGCAGGGCCTACCCACCAAGCCAGGCCAGTGCAGGAAGGGAAAGACCCAGCTTTCAGAAATGCAGCTTTTCATCTGTGCAGCAGAGATTTGTTCCTGCTGGGCCACCATGAAAAGGAACCAGAAGTAACACTATGGCAGGCTGGTAGCAAGGGCCTGTGTGGGGTGCCCACGGATGAGGTTGGGTCTCTCTAGGAACGGGGATAAGCAGCAGAAGGTTGGGGACAGTGGGATAGAGATGTACCCCAAGCCCAGGAGTGCAGAACCCGACCCTTGCAGGATGGAGGCGCTATGCCTGGTGTGGCCAAGAGCCTGACAGAGCTTGTTTTGCTGTCACTTCATGGGGAGCAGTGAGGCTGGGATCTGGCCACTAAACCACAAGGCTCCGGAGTCCAGGTGGGCATGACTGTGCCTGGCCAGATCTGTGCTCACCATCAGGGGCCGTGGCCTTGCCCTGCCCCGACAGCCATCCCCCCAGGGCCCAGCCTGCCTGGCAGGAGGCCTTCGCAGTGAGCTGCCCTCACTTCTGCTCCTGCGGTGATGGGAGCTTGCACAACACAGGAGACTCATGCCAGCTGGCCCACCCCAGCCCAGCCAACTCCAAGGAGGAAGACCCTGACCCTGAGGGCCCATGGGCACCACTGCTCACAGCAGGGGCTGCCTTGTTTGTGGTTTCTGGGGTGTGCTTTGCTGAGCCCAGTCGGAATGACCCAGAGAGGTGGGTGACTCCCCGCTCCCCTGCAGGTCTCACCCACCACACGCTGTACCACATGGCTGTCAGGCAGGGGTCTCCCAGGCTGGGCTCTGCAGGGATGGCCTGGCCTTGGGGAAATCCTGGTACCCAGGACACTGTGATCCCAGGGCCTGGCCAGGCTGGCCTAGGACTCTGGAAACCTCCAAAAGGTGAGAGTTGTAGCTGGTGGTACCCACCCAAGGAGCAGGGAAAGAGGTCCCTGGGGACCTGGAGTCACCAGAGTGCATGGCGGAGGTGCCCTTAGCAGGGGTGGGTGCTACCTGCCCCTCCTCCTTAGGTTAGGCAGGACCTAACAGGCACTGCCGGCCCACACCGGCCACATGGTGCAGGCGCCCAGTGGGAGTAGAGTAGGCCGGGTACAGCTGAGGAACTGTCTCCTGCCAGCTGCAAGGCCTCACTGTGCTGGCACAGGTGGGCATCTAGGGCTGGCGCTGACTGCACGAGCGGCACGCACTGTGGAGGATGGAGGGTCGAGCAGGGAAAGCAATGGCAAGGCCTTGTGGCACGGCGTGGGAAGGGAGCCCAGGGTGGAGCTGCCAGCCTGGGAGGGCGGGCCACTGAGGGAAGGGAGTGTCCCTTGGCTGAGTGACCCCAGGTGGCTGTGTGGACATCCCTGGCCTACACCTTGATCTTCACAACAAAGCCTTGGAATGATTATACTCCCCCACAGATGGGGAGAAAGAGGCTCAGAGGGTGACCGCCTTTCCTCACTGGGCGGGGGACCCCTCCCTTCCAGCCACTGCAAGACGCAAGCTGAGCCTGTGCAGCCTGGACACCTCCCAGCTATACTGAGCCCCTGCACATCCTGAGAAGGGAGAAGGAGAGCCTCACACCGGCCAAGCACTGCTGTCCACACCCAGCAGCCTTTGTTCTGAGCTGCTGCCACCTGGCCTCTGGCAGCCAGGAGGGCACTGTCCACAGGGGGAGAGGGCAGTCTGAGTGGACTGTCCACAAGAGAGGGTCTGTCCATGAGGGAGGGACTGTTCAGGGAGTGGGGCTGCCCACGGGGGAGGGTTGTCCATGGGGGATCCACAGGGAAGGGACTGTCCATGCCCCTCCCCAGAGGCAGCACAACCTTCCCAGCCATCACAGAGAAAAAGAGCGAGTCCATGAGGGAGGAGCAGGCCTGCAGGCCCCTGCAGCAAATAAGAAGTAGGCTGAAGCGGGACCTCCTGTTCCTTATGGAGCAGCTGACCTGAGCCCCCCAAAAGTGCCACTCACCCCGCACACCTCCTGCCCTGTCCTCCTGTCTCCTTGGGGCACCAGCGCCCAGCCCTTGAGGGCTCACACATCATCTAGGTATGGGTGTGGCCAGCTAAGGGGCCCCCCTGCCCAGCAGAGGAAAGGGTATCCAGAGCCCTGAAGCCCCCTACACGGAGGGGTCAAGTCAAAGCCTTTGCCAGTGCCTCATCCAGGCCACTCAGGCTGAGCCCTGCACCGCTGTGAAACCAGGGAGCATGGTACACCCGTGGTCCTTTGGCCTCTGTGGTTAAGGGGACAGGGCTGGCCCTGGAGGCCTGCGTACATCCAAGGATTCAGCCAGGCTGTGGTGGTGGCCAGAGGGCGAGGGACTCTTCAGGGAGCAGGGAAGGTGGGAGTTTTCCTCCACCCTAAAAGATGGGGGGTAGGGCACTGGCTCAAGAACTTGTGGCCAGTTGGGGCCCAGGCCAGACCCCCACCCCCCAGCTGGGGGTCAGGCTGCGCCTACGTGGGGCCAGCCAAGCAGCATCAGACCTTCCACTAGGTGGTGCCTGGCCAGCAGCTGTGCAGGCAGGCCTCACATTTTCCTCTCCCCACCCAGAAACACCAGGCAGCATCTGTCCCTGAAGGGCCTCTGAGCAAGACAGACAGACAGATGGAGGATCAGGTGGGATGCCTGCACTGCCACTCTCCCCAGCCCAGCAGTAGTAGTGCTCCCCACATGGGATCGGGGGCACCCAGGTGTCCACAGGCTGATGGCTTCCCCATTGTGAGACCATAGCCCTGCACACCCCAGCCAGTGTCCTGGGAGATCTCCTCCCCAGGCCCCAAAGGCTCCCCACACTTGCTTGAGCTGGACCCCCAAAATGCCCTTGCTGCTCTCTGAACCCCAGAATGCTAACCATGCCCTGAGACCAGTGACTGTTTCAAGGCCCTCTGAGCTGATGGAGCCTCAGGCTTTAGGCCAGGGAGGGAAGGCCCATCTTGTCATGGTCAGCAGGGGAAATGTCACCAGCCCAATCTCTGGGCCCTGTGGACCTGACAGGATTAGGGTACAGAGTGCTGAGGCTGCTCACAGCAAACTGGACAGAGCGCACCCCAGGGGATAAAGCCAGGGCAGCAGGACAGGGGAGGACCCTGCTGGCCCTCACCAGCCCAACAGGTCAGGGTCATAAGCCAAGGACAATGCATGTCCCCAGCAGCCAGAAGAGACAAGGAAACCAGTCCCAGAGGCTCCCGAGAGTGGAGCCCCGCCCACCCAATGGCCATGTGGGCTCTGACTTCCAGAATGGAGTGGGGTGTCAGAAACCCAGCACCTCCCAGGAGCATGGGCAGCAGAGGGCAAAGCCTGGAGCACTTGAGTCACCAAAGGGCACAAAGCAGACACTAGGCACCTACAGTGCAGGTGACCAGAGCCCAGGGTCCGCTCCAGAAGCCCTACCCCCGCTGCCACAGCCAGCCATAGGACCCCTTTCTACCCCCACCCCATGAGAGGAGCCCAGGTGGGGCAGCAGCCACTCCACTCTCAAATCCAAACGCACTCAGGACATGGGGACAAGACACGTCCTCGCCAGGGGTGGGAGCCTGGGCCTGCATGCTTGCCATGGCTTCCCAAGGGTGACAGTTTGGTGATCCCACCCACTACCCCGCCTGTTAGCTCAACACTCCCAAGGACAAGCAATAGGTGGGAAGGGTTCAAAAATAGCTGCGTCTCCAGCAAGAAAGGAAACCGAGTCCTGTTAGAGGCTTCACTCCCGCACCAAGCACCCAGCCCAGCCTTACCTCGTGCGCTGTTGCACGCAGGGCCGGGCAGCCAGGGCAGGAGCAGCAGGACCAGCAAGTAGGCCAGAGAGAGCGCGTTCACGCGAACCAGGGCGGCTGTGGGGAGACAGGAGTTCAGCACTGTGGCCTGCAGGGTGTGGCCCTTGTCCCACTCCTTCCGGGCCATGAGGTTATGAGTGCCCCTGTTGGGGTCCGCTGGGCACCAATGTGCACCACAGTGACCTCAACAACCTGGCTAAAGTGTGTGTTTGTCTTGAGAGAGGGTCTTTTGGGTTTCCACAGCACCCCAGAGCTGGCAATGTGACCTGCACTGGCCTTGAACTCAACCCCCTAGTCTGTGACGCTGCGCCTGGCCTTCGCTGCATCAACGCACAGGACTTGGCTGCTTCCTCACTGGGCTCCAGGAGCTCCCGCAGGAGGAGCCACGGCCACGTAGCACCATTCATCCATCCTGGGGACCTAGATCCCCTCTTTCCCGACTGTACAGCTTGCAGCTGGGCTTCCCACCCCTGGGCCTAAGAGTCCAGCCAAGGGCGGCTGGGTGGCCAGGTCCCTAGGCCACAGCACAGTGTCCTGCCTGCCTCCCACAAGGCGAGGTGACGGAGCTGGGTCTCGTGCCAGGACAACTGAGGCCCACTCGGCTCTTCTAGGGTGCAGGGAAACCACACACTTCCACCCCCTCCCCACCCCCATGCCCAGGCCCAGCAGCCCTGGGAGCCTGATGACCTGGCCCAGGGGAGCAGGACGTGGCTACTGCCACTCATGAGAGCCCCACACCTTCCTGAACACTGACTGGTGGCTCAGCCTGCACCCAGAAGAGGCAGGGCCACCCTTCTCTGCCCATCAAGAAGCCTGGATCCAGAGGGGTGGTCTCCTTGGAGGTCATTCCTATCACTCTCTGCCCTGCATACCCCGTGTGCGAGGGGACCACAACCCTGTCATGGGTCTGGCGTTAGCCAGGCACCACCCGGCACCACCTTAGCACTGTCCTCTAGGCCAGTCCTGTAGTTGCCGGGTGGTGCCTCCCCTCTGCCTCGCCAGCCCCTAAGGGCCTCAGCGATCAGCTGAAAAGTCCCAACAGTTACACATTTTTCACAACAGAAAAGCCATCTGCTGAGCCTGAGAGGCAGGAGTGATGCAGCTGCCACCTGCCGCCAGGGCTAACCCAGCCCAGCACCTAGTCCTCGTGCCAGCCAGGTGAGGTCTTCTCCAGCCAGGTGATGCCCACATGCCCACCTACTTGTACATCCTCTTGCCTGTCCATCCACCTCATCCGCCTGCCCACCAGTCTGAGTGACTTTCCCCCAAGGACCAAGGCTGCAGGTCCCCACATGTGCTCTGTGGGAAGCACATGACATTAAGCAGGTAACCCAAGCTTGTGGCTGGGCCCTGGAGGCTCCTGGGGGAGACACAAGCTCATGCCTCAGCCAGCCCCATCCAGAGACCCACGGCTGTGAGGGGACCACGCACCCATCATCAAGATGGGAAAGCCTGGCACAAGGGCGCGGAGGCCGCACAACAGTGAACGCGCTTAAGCCAATGTCGACAGCAGTGGTGCAGGTGGATAAGCGTGAGGCCCCCAAGGACTGTGAAAGACTCCAGAAACTGAGCTCGCAGCTGTGGGCTCAGGGCCCACCTGAGCTGCATGTAGCTGAAAACAGGGAGGCAAGATTGGGGGAGCAGCTCTGGGGCCCCTTCCCCACCTGCAGGGGTGAAGGAACCTTCCAGAAACTGTCTGCCAGAAGTAGGAAAAGGGAGATGGCGGCCCTGCCCCCCACACTGGGGGCCTCATCATTAGGGCCCAGGCCCCTGGGGGTGTCACTGCACCCTGGGATTCCACTCTTTATTCCTCCCTTCACTCGTTCCACACAGGACAGGCCACATACCAGGCAGTGAGGCCACTGAGGGGCAAGCAGATCGTGGAATGGTTGGGTACTGAGGTGGCCCTGGCCAACCACCCCAACGCCCGTCCCACTGTCCACTCTACAAGGAGGCTGGTACTGAGTGGCTGGGCAGCACCTGGACAACCTCAGATACTAGCCATGGGGGACGTACAGGAAGCCAGGCCTGGCTTAGCCCTGGCCAGCGGGATCTCGCTCCCTGCCCTGACCCCAGGAAAGGGCCTCTGGTGGAGGGTGAAGCAGAAAGCCAGTCACTGGGCCAGCATGGGGTACGAGCCAGGTAGCCAGTGCATGGTCCCTGTCTTTCAGATGAGGACACAGAGCCTAAAGGGCCAAGGGCTGGCAGTGTGTGGCTGGGACCTCCTGCCCCTGGACAGGTGCCTCTAAGCACATTCCTTGGGACCTTGAGCAGGAGGAGGCAGGGGGCAGGGACAGGTAGGGGGGCTGTGCCTTGACCTTGTCACCACTGGGCAGAGAGAGAAGAATCCTGCTTGAGATCCATGGGGACACAGGTGCTGGGGAGGGACCATGCTTGCCGTCCTCGCAGGGCCACAGTTATGACCTCACACACAGCCTTCCCTGAGCCTGGGACAATAGCAGGGTCAGGCAGTAAGGCCAACAGCAAACCAAATCGTCCAGGATATCCACCTGCAGCTGAAGACTGAGGACAGCATGGCACTCCTCAGAGTGGGCAAACAGAAGCAGTGGAACAGTCCCCCAAGGTGTGTGATCTGGGGCCTGGCTGGCATCTGTTCTTAGCTGGGCAGGAAGACAGCCACGGGTCACAGGTGCCACACAGCATAACAGGACCAGAGGCCACTCCTGGGAAGCCTGGTCAGCATGTGGCAGACCCCAAAGGGGACCTGGGGCCCATGTTGTGGTGCCCATTGGAGGTGGAGCGAGGCTGCTTGGGATGTGCGGTATGGTGGCACCCCCCAGAGCCAGGATTGGTGCCTCTGCTTCACAGACAAGGACAAATCTGGGGCCAAGGTGTGCAAGAAGTAGGCCACATAGGTACAAAGCTACCCATGTCCAGGGCAGCAGGGCAGAGGTTGCCCTGGGAGGGTCACCCACTTACACAAGGGAGCCCAGGCTCGGCACAAGTCCCTGGCATGGAGCACCGCACAAAGGGCACTGAGGCCTGCAGCAGAAACTGAGTCCAGGATGGAGGGGTCAGAGGCCCAGGATCCCAAGGACACAGTCTCTGGGCCAAGGCTTCTGCTTGGGGCCTGAGAACCCAGGCCTGTAGCAGCAGGGGACCCTGAACACAACCGAGGAAGCCATGCAAGGAGAACCCTGCCACCAGAGAGGCCACACACCAGTCAGGGAGCACAAGGCCCAGGCAGTGGCACCTTCAGTAGGGGCAGGAAGCATCTGGAGCAGCCAATCCCAGGAGGTGCCCCACACAGCAGGAAACTGAGGCTGCCATCCTAACCTCCAAGCAGCATGGTGGAGCCCAGGCTAGGACAGAGGCCAGACATGGACTGGGCCGGCAGCAGCCCCCTCTCCCCTGCTCCTCCCATTACCAGGAAATCTGAGGACGCCAAATAATTGTTTTCGTCCAAGGATGAAAATCAAGCCAAGAGTGGTGGCCCATGCCTGTAGGCACTCAGGAGGCTGAGACAGAAGGGTGGGGGAAAGTTCCAAGGCCAGCCTGCCTACATAACGAGCTCAAGACCAGCCAGAACTGCATAGTGAGACCCTGTCTCAAAAAGAAGAAATCAGGGCTGGTGAAATAACTCAGCAGACTAAAGTGCCTGCAAGCGGGCGCAGGGGCAGGGGGTTCGATCCCCAGGCCTGCCATGCCAGCTGGGCATAGTGGTGCACATCTGTAATCCCAGCTCTTGGGAGGCTGTAAATGGGTGGATCACTACAAGTCCGATCTAGTGGTGAGACCCTGAACAACCTGTAGATCCTTCCCTAAAATACAAAAGAAGAAG
>PVKN010000960.1:0-40101 GCA_004027915.1 Capromys pilorides
TTTATTTTTATCGTAGACAATTTTTATTGTTATATTCATTTAAGTTTGTACATAATTTTTTACAATGTGCAGTCTATTGTGAACCTCATATATTCATTTCAGCAATATTTTTCTTTTGTATATTTATTTATTCATTGTGGCACTGGGGATTGAACTCAGGACCCTGCACTTGCCAGGCAAGCACTTATTCTACTGAGCTATCTCCCCGACCATCAGTAATATTCCTCTAAAAGTCACTCTGTCTACATCTTATATCTTTCACATTTCAATATTTGTCTACAACTTAATTTACTATATAATTTACTATATCATACTTAATTTACTTAATTTACTATATAATTATTACTATATAATTTACTATATTGATTTTCAATAAAGTTGATAATGAGTTAAAAAAATTAATCCAGAGACAGACCAAAAGCTTAGGAGTGCAGTGGCCAGCACTGCTGTAACAGCTGGCACCATCCTGGGCCACATCCACAGGAGAAGCGTCCACAGAACGAGGGGGTGACACCCAAGGGGCGAGGCTGGGAGCACCTGTGCCCGCTCGCACCCCTCCCAAAGGGAGCAGAGCGCGCAGCTCCGTGCCTGGCCTCGCCCCCTTCAGGGCTGGAGGTGATTCTCGGCTTTGCTCTGGCTGGTTCCACATGAAACAGAAGCTGAGGAGAGGAGCAGGGGCTCCTGCGGGACCATCTACCGGGCAGGGCGGCCAGGAGGCGGCACTGCCTGGCCGGGGGCGGGGCGAGCTCGCCATCCCAGAGCAGAGAGGATGCGCCAGAGGCCTCGGCTTCTGGGGAGGACGCCAGGGAGCACAGGCGCTGGAGCTTGAGCTGAGCAGCAGCCCCCTTGAGGGCTTCCGAGCTTCAGATCCACAGCCCCAGGACTCAGTGACCTGAGGCAGGCCCCGACAGGTGGTCTGCCTGGGCCCCGCCTTGGCCTGCCTGGGCCCCCCCTGGACTCCTGCCGCAGGGCAGCTGCCAGCACTCCACTCAGCTTCCCCGGGCTTCCCTGTTGATCCCTGAAGCACTCAGACATCCAGAGAGCCTGGTCCTGGCACTATTACCCAAGATGCCCCAACCAGTCCTGGTCACTGCTGCTGCTTCGCTCCCAGATCCCCACACTGGATGTCCTATGCCCACCTGGATTTGGCAACTGGCCTTGGAGATTCTCCTGTCCCCAGCAAAGGTCAGCTCGCAGCACATCACAGGGTGGCCCAGCACTCTGCTTTGCATCATGGGAGCCAAGCCAGGGGCTGGCCCTAGGGACCGCAGAGTGCCCCTTGGTCCTGAGCCTATGGGAGGTGGTGCGGCATGGCGGCCTCCAACCACTAGATGGCAGTAGCAAGACAAAGAGCCCCTGGCCCCCAGAACGAAAGATGGCTCCGGAATCGCCTACTCGGCTATGGGGGGTAAGCCAGCCCCTACCTGAGAAGCCAACTACATCTCTCTTTTAGTATTCCTATGAGGTCCCAGAGCAGGGGAAAAGGTTTGAGAGCTTTCGTGCTGGAATGTGCACTGCGGTGGGCGCACACCGCCCTGAGCACGACCCTGGGTTCCGGCCACGGGGATTTCACTGTCATCATGCAAGATGTCTAGGTAGCTCTAGAGGCGGTGTGCCATCGCCTTCCTCTGGAGAAGGAGGAAGGGAGGCCCAGGGAGGTCCCAGGGAGGCCCAGCCTAAAGTCACCCAGCCGCTTCTGTCATTCGCAGCCCCAGGCCAGGCCAGCACCCAGCTGGCATCAGGCAGGAAGGTCACGGAGGCCGGGAGCAAGGAGGGGACAGAGCGTCCTTTTCCTGCTGCAGCGCTGTGAGACTGCAAAGCACATGTGAAAACACAGGCCGGGGCCAGAGCAGTGGAAGAACCGACACTGTTGGCCCCGCGAGCCTGTTGTTCATAGGAGGAAGAGCCCGACATTGTTTGTTGCAATTTTAAGGGTCATTTTCCCCCTTATAAAAAGAGTAATTTTCATTTACAGGGACCTGGGGCAATTTTCCATCTAATTTGATGTTTTATAATGTCTGCAAAGCCACGCCACCTTCGCGGGCTGTGGGAGCTGCAGACATTTTATTTTCAAATTTTCAAGGTTATTGGTTCATCAGGAATACAGGGAAAACTTGGCTGGGTTTTCCTGGGGCCCAGAGAGAACGGAAGGGGATGCTCTGGGGGCTGGAGATGAATTTGCTATGACCCCCACTGCAGGACATCATGCTGGACAAGCTGAGTGGGGCCTAAGGGGAAAGCTGAGGCCACTGTCAAAGGCACACGGTAGCCCGGTAGCCTGGTAGCCCGGACAGCGCAGCCATCATGCTCCAAGGTGGCTTTCGGTCTGTGTCCCTCGAGTATCCCATGGGGTATGCAGGTGGACAGTCCTGCTGATAGAGGGCAGGGGCTTGGAGGAGCTGGTCACTGGCTGAGGCCACCCGGGTGGGAGGCGGGAGGCGGGAGGCGGGAGGCGGGAGGCTCCATCTGCCTCAGATCAGTCTGCACCCAGCCAAGGTCTTGCTGCTCTCCGCACTTCGCCAGACCCTCCCCCTCGCGTGTGCTCCTGCTCACCTCGGCCTCCCAGGATGCACTGCTACTCACTCTGCCAGGAGGAGAAAGGGGTGGCCCTTGCTCACAGTGCACATGGGGTCATGGGAGCCCCCTTGTTTCCTTGGCAGTGAAGAGACCCAGGAAGGAACTCTCGGAGATGTAGCCCATGTTGGATCTGCACAACAGAGGCTGCTCCTTCCTGCCCAGAGAGAAAGCGAGAGAGGCTGCAGGGTCAAGGGGCTTGGGGACAAGGGGCAAGCGGCTTCACACGGTCATCCTGTGATCAAGTCTGGAGGATGAAGGGCAGCCCAGCCTGAACCCCAGGAAGTGTTTTCAAGGAGCAAGAGGGGGACTGATCCAACCCACAGCCACTGGGACAGGCCCTGTTAGTCCTAAGATCTTTTTTAAAACAAAACTTTATGCATTTGACACAGGTTCTCACTACGCAGCTCTGACTCACAGTGATCCGCTATGTCAGCCTCTCCAGTGCTTGGACTACAGGCACAGACTACCATGCCCATTTTCAGTGGCCAGCACAATGTGCCCGGCATGGCACGTAGTAGTGGGGATTGAACCCAGGTTCTTGTGCTTGACAGGCAGACGCTTAGACTGCTAGGCTGTCTCCCCAGCTCTATTCCTAAGATCTTGTTATAGTTTCCATCTAGCTGCCCCCCCAAACCTCTGTGCTCACAGGTGGGACTCTGGGACAGGGACTGGATTATGGGGCTTATGGTTAACCCGCTATAGGAGACAAGGCCTAGGCAGAAGTAGCAGGCCGTGGGGGTGTGGCCTGAAGGCTCCCCCTCCCAGCCCCTTGCCTTCACCCTGCTTCCTGCTCCCCATGCTATGAGCAGTTCTCCGCCAGGCCCCTCTGCCATCCAAGCCTTACCTTGGAGCCAGCTGGCTAAGGATTGGAACCTCTCTTCCTTTAAATTGCAGATGGCTGATACTGCATCGCGGTGACGAGAAAGTGACAGAGGCAGATCCCGCCCCTCCCTGACCACCTCTGCACCCACAGCCAGACCGGGCAGCAAGCAGGGAGGCATGGAGCTCATTGAGGATGGCTTTGTTTCACAAAGCAGCTGTGCTGTTTTGTGGATCCCACGGGTGGGCTCAGAGGACACGACAGTCCCCTGAGTCCAGATGAACAGACAGCTGTATCCATTTCCAAACTCGTAACCATGCAGGATCGCAGTGGGCTCATAACAGGCAAGTTCCCTTTGAAATCAGCTGCTAGGTCATGCTCCCTGGCAGCGCTGGTCAGGCAGCAAGGTGTCCTGCCCACTGCACACCCACGGGCATTTTCCACCATCTCCCTAGAGTCGGGCGCTAGGGAGTGATGAGCCAGGAGGCTGCCCTGATGCTCCTCTAGCTAAAGTGCATGCTCTCATTTGCAAAAGAAGCTAGGAGGGCCTCAACTGCCAAGAAACCACCTCCACCATGCGCGGCCTCCCTCGAGGGCCATCACCAGACTGCTGTGGCTTGGAAGTCCCCAGGGGACACTTCCAGGTGGGCAGACACAGCAGGGCAGGGTGAGCAGGGTGAGGCTGGGGCGTGTCATTCGAGCAGAGCCCAGGACACAGGAGCCGTCCTTGTTGTGGGGTAGCTGGCCCTGGTGACAGAGACCAGGCTGCGGGCCCTGGAGCATCACCTTGCATTTGGAAACAGGCTCTAGGAGCTGCCACCCTGCACAGACAGCCCCTCCAAGGTCAGCAAGGGCCAGCAAGGTCAAATGGGTAGGACAGAAACAAAAGCCACGGTGAGGGTGTCATGCAGCTCCTGGCAAAAATAGGGCTCTGGGATCAAACCTAGCTCGAAGGGGTAGTGGCCTGTGACTTCCCGGAAGCTCCTCAGCCTCTGAGCTGTGTGACAATGGTCACAGTAGCCGCCCCGGCTATGTGCTAAGTGGGACCTCGCAGATGTCCACCTGGGGCACCAATCAGGAAGGAAATGCCACAGGCCAGGATCGCCACAGTGCAGGGCCAGGGAGTGGCCTATGGGGAGGTTTAGAGGGTGCAGTGGGGACCTAAGCCCAGCTCCTGCTGTGCAGCAGCCGCCTGGAGAGCAGAGGAAGCCATCCCCGCCCGCCCTGTGACACACCCTGCCAGCATGTGCACACCGGCTCTGCCCGCTGCCCCAGCAGGGCTGGGAGCTGCCCCAGCAGCCAGCTGAGAATCAGAAACAGAACCAGGTATTATGCCGGGCTGCCCCCGAGGAGGGCTTGATTTTATTATCTACACTTTAAACTCTTTAATATGCCTCCCAAGATGCTGTCTGGTTTGGAAAATTACCCTTAATGAATGCACTTAATAAATCTCTTATTTTGCACATAGAGCAGCATGCCGTTTTTATTAATAAAAATAAGTTCCTCCCTGCAGCCTACCAAGTAAGCCAGCATTGAAGGGCTGTGAGCTGCTCCGTGGAGCACAGCATCAGGCCAGACCCGGGCGGGGTCCTCCTGCCCTAGGGTGAACCGGAAGGCAGCTCTGGAAGGTTCTCTCCGGTCAGTGTCCTCTCTCTGTTGCAGCTCTGTCGCCTGGGTCCTGGGCCTGCCAGGAGCTCACACCTGGAGGTAGCACTTCCTCTCCCCTTCACAGTGATCCCTGGGGCTCCTGGCTTCCTCTCCACCTCCGCCTTTCACAGATGCTCTGCCCTTTACCCCAGGACAGGAGAGGAAGACAGCGGAGTCCATCATGGGGGACAGGGTGCCAGTCTGGGAGCATAGCAATTAGGAGGGACAGAACCCACCCACGATGCAGGGGCAGGGTGGGTCCAGAGACCCCATGGGACCAGAAAGGAGGCGCACAGGGAGGAAATAGGGTCTACAAGACCCGAGCAAACCTGATACTAAGGCAGGGCCGCACCCCTGCAGCAGGTACTTTGTAACCCATGGAAACCATAGAATAGTGGCACCTGGGAAGGGACCAGATCTGAGTTGTGGGGCGAAAGAGGAAGGCGTCAGCACACCGCGGCAAGGCTTCCCCAGTTGGTGGGGATAGGGTGACAGAAACGAGGACTCAGGCACCAGCCTGTGAGGCCCAAGCAGAAAGGAAAACGAGAGACCAAACCCCGCAGACGTGCACACGCAGGAGCGCATGCACATCCTCCCGCGGCGGGCCTTCCCATCACTGCGGTGGGTCCTCCTTCCTGCCTGGCGCTTCAAGCCTGCTGGGCCCTCTGCATGAAATACAGTTCTTCTTCTTCAGCCTACCCTATCCTGCTCCACCTGGCCCAGCTCCTGGGCTGCACCGGGGTGAAGCCTTCTGCCTTGGGCTGTGGACAGCGCCTCCCTGCCCTGGCCCTACTCGGAGCTCACTGGAGCCCTCATGTCTCTCCCGCACCAGGACACCAGCCTGCAGCCTTGGGACCACCCCATGACTTCACTGAACCGTCATCACCCCCTTAAAGGTGCTGTCTCTGAGTAGAGTCACAGGGGCTAGGGCTCCACTGAGGGAGCTTGGGGGCCCAGGGCAGCTCTGGCGCCCTGCTGGCTCTGCAGGACCCCCTGGAGCCCTTCCTGACTCGGGTCCCCCACGCTGACTCAGGGCACCCTGGCCATCACTCGCTCTGCTCCCTCTACTGCCCTCGCTGCTCCTCCGGCCTCAGCCCCTGCCCAGCTGCCTGAACCCACCGGCGCCACGGACCTGTCCTCCAGGGACAGCCTGTTGTGGTCTAGGGACCTGCGGCCTCATGAGGGGTCTCTGTCTTCTCCGCCCAGCTCTCTGCCCACACCTGGCTGCGGCCTCATGCCTGTCCCCAGAGGTGGGCCAGACTCCCTCTAAGTGCAGGTGCTGCACTCAGGGACAGCACCAAGACAGTCCCCAAGAACGTCGAGAGGATCCTGAGGCAGCACTCCTCCAGCCGGCCCTGGAATTCCCAGCCCAGCCTTCCCAGGAAACATGAAGGTGAGGATGAGATCTAGGCAGCCAGCATAGGGCAGTGCGGAGCCCAGGAAGAGAATCATGGAAGTGGGGGGCCAGGGTGGGGCCAAGGCCCAGGGAGGCAGCCAGGCCCCAGCAGCCACAGCCCTTGATAAGTCTCTTATAATTACTTAGTTTGTGTGGTGGATGCCAACGGGTGGTCATCTCGTTCCACCCAGCTGAACTGAACTAGCACGGTGCTGGGAGTGGAGGGCCTGCCTGAGGGTGGCTGCCAGCAGCAGAAGAGGCAGAACTGGAGAAGAACGGAGGCCGTCAGGGAAGCTGTCGGGGACGCCAACAGCTGCGGTTCTCTTGGGCTACTCTGCTGGAGGACCTTGCCGTGCTGGCTTTCCTGGTGACCTGGGCTGCTCACCAGGCAGGTGACGCTCTGCAGCCCCTGCACCGAGCACATGCTGGCAGGAAGTGTGCACCTCCCAGTAAGCGCTTGTCGAAGGAGCAATGCAATCAGTTGGGGAAATCCGGGAGGAAACAGCTGTGAGCTGGCTTTTGAGGGCAGGGGATGCAGGGCTAGGGAGCACCACGCACGTGGAAGGGGCTTCGCAAAGCAATGGAGATGACCACGAAAGGCTGCAACCCACGCAGTAGCTCTGGTCTGCAAAACTTCCAGGGAGGGGCGTGGCTGGCACGTACGCAAGGCCCAGGCAACGTCTCGGCCGTTAGTCATTTCATCCTGCACTCAGACTGGCTGGCAAAGCCCAGGCGGAAGTGCGGGGGTGGGGCGGGGGTGGGGTGGGAGGCTGGCACAGAGTGGGGGCTGCGCAGGACACTGGGACCATTAGCATGCCGACAGCATCACCTGATACCCAGGCTCCAGGAAGCCCTGGACTGGACGTGGCATTGGAAAGATCTTTGCAAACTAGAGGACCTGGGCTCAGAGAATTGTCCCTCATGGGTGACAGTCCAGTACTGGAATGTGACCAGCCAAGGGCAGGGCAAGTCTGGCACTCTGGGATGGGGCAGTAGCTGACCCGTTTGGAACTCACCAGCCTTATGCATGAAACGATCTCGGGCAGGAGGGAGGGTGCCATGGCCTGCCTCCCCCTGAGTCAGCCTTGGCTCCCAGTTCACGCTCCACACCCAGTTTTCTGGAAAAGGGAAAACGGCCCTCAGGGGCCACCTCATGCGACAGCCTCGGAGGCCCCTGGCTGAGGGAGCCGGCTGAGTGCCTTGATCACTGCCCAGCAGCTGCCAAAGTCAGACCCAAGCCCGGCTCAGGAAGTTCCTGGCTTTGCTTCCCCTCAGCCCATCTCTGGCGTGGAGTTCAGTTCAGCCCGGATGATGCTGAAGCCAGGCAAACAGAGACGAATAAAATGGCCCTCGAGCCCTCGCGCCACAGTGGATGCAGAGCCTCGCTGGACTTGCACACATGCGGGGCCGCCTCTGCAGGAGTGCACGGAGCCACAGCGCATGGGGGCTGCGGGGGCGGGGGCTGCGGGGGCGGGGGCTGCGGGGGCGGGGCTGCGGGGGCGGGGCTGCGGGGGCGGGGCTGCAGGGGCGGGGGCTCCTGGGGCCCTAGAGCCTCTCAAGCGAAGCTTCTTCCTGCTTCCCAGGCCCGCTCTGCCTTTCTGCCTGAATCATGGATCTCCAGGCTCAGATCTGGCCTTTGTCAGTGGGTCACCAAGGGGAGGCGACGCAAGAGGCCTGTCCTCAGGTCCTTGCCACCCTGCAAAGGGACAATTTCTGGATCCTGGAGCTCTGTGTCCCAGCTACGAGCTGCTGGTGTTCAGAAGAGACACTGACATCATCCCGTCCCAGGTGAAGGTCCCACGACACCCTCCGGGAAGGGTCCAAGCAAGGGGGCAAGGTCAGGGACGCAGGGCCAGAGTCCGGGTCAGCACCCAGCGTGCCAGTTCCTTGCTTTCCGCAGCCGGTTTTCTCGCTGCTGGTCTCCCGTCAGTGGGACCCATAAGAGAGCCACTCCCCTTGGAGAGAGCCTGAGGGGTTCAAGAAGACAAGGTTTGCTCTGTGTGGCCACTGCCTATCGCCACTGCCTATCGCAGGACCTGCCCGAGGCGCAGTAGCCGCAGCTACGGTGACCCCAGGGCAGGCACAGGTCTTGCTTTCCGTCCCTCAAGCAATGGCAAGGCATTAGGTGTGAGTGTGTCGTGGGGAAAATGACCACAGGCAGCAAAACTAGAAAACTAGGGGTAAAGCAGGAAAGGAAGGAAAAAACGAGCGAGTGTGCACGCTAGGATCTTGGTCTTGCCGAGCTACTATTCCGCCTGCATCGAACTGGTGCCTTGGGAGCGGCAGCCACACCTCTCCTGGTCTTGGATGCCCCTCAAGATCAGCGCATGGGCAGAGCAGGGCCTGGGAAGCGCTGTTCCCGGCATACAACTCCTCGGCACCTCCATGCAGCACACTGAGCGCACTGAGCGCAGTGATCGGGAAGGCGGGGTCAGGAAGGCAGCCTGGAGGAGCTCAGCCCGGCAATAAGGGACTTGGCAAGGCCGTGGCTGAGAATAAAACCAAAGAAAGGGCTGGGGCCTTGGGGTGTAGCTCAGTTCAAAGGTCCTGACTTCAATTCTTAGGGGAAAAATACTTGGGGAGTGGGAGAGAGACAGGGAGAGACAGAGAGAGAGAGACAGAGAGAGACAGACAGACAGACAGACAGAGACAGAGACAGAAAGACACAGAGAAAGAGGAATGGGAGGGGAGGGGGCAGAGGAGAGGGAAGGAGAAGGGAAAAGAAAGGGAAGGGGAGTAGAGGGAAGGGGAGCAGAGAGGAGAAGAGAAGAGATGGAGGAGGAAGAAGAAGAGGAAGAGAAGAAGAGGGGAGGAAAAGTAAAGAAGAAAAGAAATAAAGAGGGCCAGCAAGATAGCTCAGTAGTCTAAAGCGCCTGCCTAGGAAAGCTTAGGCAACCACAGGGACCACAGTTCGGTCCCCAGCACCACAGGCTGCACCAGCCCTGCCCCCAGGCAGGCTGAGCTGGCCATAACATGACTGAATGACTGACTGAATGACTGAATGACTGAATGACTGACTGAATGACTGAATGACTGAATGACTGACTGAATGACTGAATGACTGACTGAATGACTGACTGAATGACTGACTGAATGACTGAATGACTGAATGACTGACTGAATGACTGAATGACTGACTGAATGACTGAATGACTGAATGACTGAATGACTGAATGACTGACTGACTGACTGACTGACTGACTGAATGACTGAATAAATTTTTTAAAAAATTTTTTTAAAAAAGAAAGAAATAGAGGAAAAGAAAGAGAAAGAAAGAAGAAAGGAAGGAAAGAAGGAAGGAAGGGTATAAAGTGCAGCTTACAGTGACTACACTCTGTGTGAGCTCCTCACTGGCCGCAGGACAGGTGCTGGCCACAGGAGACAGCAGTCCAGGGTTGGTAGCGTCACACCCAACCTCTGGGCAGAGAGGGGCTGACGCTTAAACTGACGACTCATAGCCGATGATGTCATCTGTCATGCCTGTGTCACGAAGCCGCCATAAGAGCCCCAAAGGACAGGGTTTAGGGTGCTTCTGGAGGGCTCCATGCCCTCCCTCACCCTCCTCCTTCACATAAACCAGGAAATATGTTTCCCTGAGTTCTTGAGTGGGAAGCCATACTCAGAGCAGCCACACAGAAGCCCAGGCCGGAGCCTGTTGCAGCACTGGCTTCTCAGACGTAGGGCAGAGCCGTCGGGCTGTGGGGCCTGGTGCTATCTCCAGGCAGAGGGTATCTGCTGAGCTGACAGAGGGACTTGGAGGGCACCAGCAGCTGCCCCGGGCAGTTTGATTACCAGAGCAGGGGAATCTCACGCCACTGTTGCGGAAGCATTTTAATATATGTGCTGACTTGCTTCTCTTAGTACGTGGAAAGGAAAGTGTCATGCTGATATCCGTTTCATTTTTCTAAGTGAGAATCTTCGTTGTGGACGTCTCACCCTCTGAGTAGCCACTTGGAGATGAACTGTTGTTGTCTTTTTCTTCTTTAATGTGTTTAGCATGGAGTCTACAAGGTCTCGCTATGCAGATCGGACTTGTGGTGATTCTCCTGTTTTCAACTTTCCTAGCACTGAGAATACAGGCATGCACCACCACGCCCAGGCTCAGTCGCCATCTCAGTGTGCCCCGGGGACAGGGCCCGCATGACACGCCAGGCACTGAACCCCGGTCACTGTGCCTGCCTAAGCAGATATGAACTGTTTTGATGCTCTTATTATTTCAGTATGGAATTTTATTTTATTTTTTAATTTTTTCATGAATGAAAAAGTAAAAAAAAAAAAAATAACTCATGCACTTCAGGGCCACAGAAGTTTCTGTGTTGATTGGAGTGAAAACAGGAAAGTAGGCAGACAACTGACTTTTCCAGCACGGGGTAGAAACCCCACAGGGCGAGGGCAGGGACTCCAACAGGCGCCACACGCCTGCCCTCTTACAATGTTATTCCCAACAACTGAGCCAGCCCTCAACAGATCCATGGACGTGCACAAGGCTCCTGGGCGTATACATGTGTGTGTGTGTGTGTGTCCACAAGCATGCACACGTGTGTCTAGCTTTTTCTGCATGGAGAGGACATAAAACCTTAGAAGAAAAGGAAACTGCAACCCCTGCTCCCTGGCTGAGCCCTGAGGGCTACACTAAGGGAGGTGACCTACGCCCAGGACAAAGCGTCTTGATCCCACTCCTGTGAGGCCCCTGGGGGTCAGTTCATGCAGGCAGGAGGTACAAGGGTGGCTCCCAAGAGCTGGTGGAGTTGCAGTGGGCAGCTCAGTGTTTACTACGCACCTCAGTTTCCCCAGGAAAGATGAGAAAGTTCTGGAGATGGCCAGTGGCGACGATCACACGGCGGTGCAAACAGACTGGGTGGCACAGAGCTATGGACTTTGAAAGCTTCGAGTGGTAAATGTCATGGGCTATATTTTATGACCATAAAAACACAAAAGACAAATTACAAACATATGAATAAATGTGGCTGCGTAAAACTTAGTGCCTATATGACAAAAAGCACCACAAAAATTTGAAAGGCAAAAGCCAGCCTGAGAAAATATATTGGCAAGCCTTAGAATAGGCAACAAATTGAAATTCTTTAAAAACAATCAGCAAGAAACAATGTGATAGAAAATAAATGAATATGATATATGAGCAATTCACAGAACAGAAAACCCAAAGGACCTATAAATATATTAAGTGTTCATTTATACTAGGATTTACAAAAGTTCAAGGTCAAACAATGACAATGCCATATTACTGTCACCACACAGACAAACAATACCGAAGTCAGCTGATGTCAACTTGGAGGGGTGCAGGCAGTTGGGAACTTCCACAAAGTGCCAGAGGGTGTGAGTATGACCCATTGGGAACAGCAGTTAGTAAAATTGAAAATGCACATGGATTGGAGAAGGTAGTTAACTGGCAATGAATTTGTACAATGTATGGTGTTCTTCAGTGGTGCCCGAAGCAGCTCTGCCCAGATGCCAGCCAACTTTAGACCTCTCCTGAAGTCTACAGCCACCAAAACACCCAAGAAGTGCCTCCGCCTCCAGCTGGGTGGACCTGGAGGTGGGAGGCCTGCAGAGTTAAATGTAGGTGAGACTGAGTCTCAGTGATGGATTCCCACCTTGTGCCTAAGCTATGGAAAGTGGTTGAAGGCCAGATAGTAGCGTCTGTGCCCATCTGTGCCACACGGCAGCATACCTGAGTCTGGGTGATGGACAAGGACCAGGAATCCACTGCTCACGGCTCTGGAGGCGGGGAAGGCAGAGGTCCAGGCTGTGTGTCTGGTGAGGAGCCCAGCCCTGCTTCCAAGATGGCACCTTCCTGCTGTGTCCTCACGTGGCCAACAGCGGAAGGGTGACAGGAGCAAGGCGCCTGCCCCTGGTGGAAGAGATGAGTGGGCCAACCTGCTTCCTCACCCTCCCTTTTTTCCTCACCCTCTTTGGAGGAGCCCTCATCTCACCCCCAAAACCCCCACATTCCTGACTTCATCACCTCTTCAAGGCCCTAAGTGCCAGCAGTGCATACTGAGGGGACACAGCCAGACCACAAGGTGTGGATAGGACGGACAGATGAGTGGAGCGACGTGGCCCGGTAACTGCACTCCTTGATCTACAAGGGATGACCTAAAGGTAGGGTGGATGCTTACATTGTTAAAAGGTATTTATGATTACAGAAACCACACTGTCATTAATTCCCTCAAAGTAGCAGCCCTCGCTTCAGCGTCGCGCAGCCCTGTGCTCCTCCCACTTCCTGAAGCCCTTCTCTAGTCCTCTTTCATGAGTGTCTTTATGAAGCACAATAAAAACCATGGCGAGTGCTGTCACCACTGCCATCCTCGGGGAGGACGGCTCAGTACCGTGCTCTCGTCCACCTCACACCTCAGCCCTAGCTCCTGTGGCTCTGGTTCATCCCTGAAGTCAACACAGCCATAAAAGATAAGCAACAGATTGAATCCATCCAGGCAGGCCATCAAGGAAACCAGGGCAGCTAATGATATTCATGGAACTGGCCACTGTCTTGTGGCCTCCGAAAGCGGCAAGAGCAATAAGAGCCAAGGGGAGGATTTTGAGGAGAGTTACGGCTATTCGTCTTTTACTGTAATAAATTATTGCAAAACATAAACACACTGTGGTTTTTTTAATCACACCTCATATATGCTAGAGAAAACTTTTCACAGGAAGACCCTAAGATGTTCACAGCAGCAATATGAATGATGCGGAGGCGTTGAAAACCTGTGACAACCACCAGCACGAAAGGCCACCAGCGGAAGGGCCACGGGCAGTGGACGTACAGGCATCACATGCAGAGCAGAGAAAGGGAAGCAGTCAGGCCTGCCCATGGCAATTTGTTAAAGACCAGGAACAAAACTGCAGGATGAAACAAGCGGCCCAGAAGTCCGCCCTGCAGAGGCTGTGGGGCCCGAGCCTCACCGAGCAACACTTCACGGCGTGTGCAAGCCTGGGCACATGCCGCGCAATGGAAAATCCAGGTGGAAAAGGCAGCCGCCTGATGAGACACCAGGGTTTTCTGGGACAGCAAAGAGAGGACACCCAGAAAGGGTGGAGGCTCAACCCCAACTGGTTCTACAGTGCTTAATTTCTTTAGAAAATACAAATTTGAGCAAACAGGACAGAATGTTAAGATTTGAAGATTATGGTTGCAGGCTATTACAGTTTGTAGGTAGATGGCCCACTCCCCCATGCCCACTACAGGAGCCCATAGGTGAGGTTTTGCAGATGTGGCTAAGGGTGTGTGGCAGCTAAATTAGTGCACTGGTCGGTGTAGCATTGTTCTGGGTGTGAACAACGGGCAGGGCCACCCTGGGCGTGGCAGCACTACCCGGGAGGCTGTAGCCCAGTGGGGTAAAAGGGAAGGAAAGCGCCCTGCTGCCGCTGTCTCCTGCCTGCCCTGCCACGACTGTCTCTCCTCTGCCAGGCCCCTCTGCCAGGCCCTCGTGCCTCAGAACGGGAGGCCTGTGGCTGACACCTCTGCAAACTGCGAGCTGAAATAAACCTTTCCTCCTTTAGCAGTGGGTGTTGGGTGTTTTGTCCCAGGAACGGGAAAGGTAACTGAGACACAGGGCTCAGGCACTGCGGTATCGTGCTGCCTTAAGTCCTTTGTAGTCAGTTTGACCATTTTCAAGCAAGGAGAGAAAGGCATGGACAGGTTTACTCTGAGTAGCATCTGCAGCCTTCTCCTGGACCCGTCATGGCCACGCTCAGTGTAGCAAGACATAGTTGGGACCAGCAAGAGGATGTGTCAAAGTTAAACATGTGCTTGGGCTATGAGGGTTCCCCACTCCGCGCCTCAATTTCCTCCTTGTGATATAGGACAGTGCAAGCACCTGCATAGTAGGAGTGTGGCATGCAGGGCAGGGGGCTGGCACCATAGCTCCTGGCGTGTGGTATCACCCATCAAATGCTGCTTACCTTCTAACCGTCATCCTGTGAATGTCCTCCTCCCTAATCCCTCCTCTTTCTCTTTGCAGTGAGGATTAAACCCAGGGCTTTTGCACTGAGTGCATCGCCTGCACGTTTTAGTTTTTATTTTGTGACAAGATCTTCCTAATTTGCCTTCAGGCTTGAAGCCTACTGCCTGGACCTCCCAGAGTAAGGACAGCACAGGCGTCACCCCCAGGGAGCCAGTGGCTTCCTAGCCCATCTCTTCGCTGCACTGGAAGAAAAATATCAACACTCTTCACCCATGCTCTGCTTCTCTCAGATTGGAGGTTAGACCCCAGATGTTACAGTAGAGAATGACCAGCAGAGACCAGGCAGCCGCTGGGGCTTCTTAGGACACAGATTTGAGAACCGAGCCCCAACATTATGCTGTGAAAAGAGCCCGGCCCAGAGGGAAAGGCCTGCATGACCTCCCTTGTGTGCGGCGTCTATCAAGCTCCCCTGGTATCAGCAAAGAGAACAAGAGAGCCGGCCGAGGAGAAGGTGGGCAGAGGAGAGAGGAGAGCTTAGCCGAGGTGTAGGAAGCGTGCCTGACAGGACGGGGAATTCTGAGGATGGAGGACAGACAGGGCATCACCATCAACAGCAGCGCAATGTGTTTTTCAAAACAACTGCAAGAGATTTTGAGTGACCTCACCGCCAAGAAATGGTGGAGGTTGAAGACGCCCAATGTGCTAGCTACCTGGGTTTGATCACCGCATCACATACACACTGTGCCGATATAAATAAAAAATAAACAGATGAGGTAAAAGCAGAAGCTCAGGGAGCGACTTGGCAAGAGCAGCACATCATGCCCCGTCCTAAGCGCTGCGCAGAGTCGGGACCCCTCCATCCCTGTGGAGATTTCAGGGGCTTGACAGCTCTGCTAGGAGCCCCGCCCTGGTCAGTGGCTAGGGGCCCGGGCTGCGCTCACTGAGGGCTGCTGGCGAGGACCAGGCCCCACCCGCCCATGAGTCACCACAGCCAGGCCCAGAGTTGAGCTTTGGAGCCTTGCGGCCCAGATGTGACTGCGCCCCTGCGCCGGGCCTCTGGGCCGCTGCTGCCCCTTTTCTGCATTTGCTCCCGTGAGCTAAGTCTCTGTTTCCTCAGGGCCACTGAGGCAGGAGAGAACGAGGGGAGCAGCTGGGAGAGAAGAGAGGGCCGGCCTGGAGCCACGCCTGGGCTGGAGCCACCTTCTGAGTCGGACACGCGCCCAGGCGCAGGCTGCCAGCTCCACACCACAGAAAGGTGGCAGCAAGCTCAGCTCACGCACATCACATCCACAGCCTCCCAGGGGTCTCCTGAGCCCCTGAGGACCCCAGCCCCAATTACCACGTGATTGATTAGACCTCAACTATGACACGACCTTTTCTCCCTGTCCCAGGAGGTTAGTTTTCTCTTTCTGAAACTCTGTAGTAAGATCACCTGGGGGAGCTGCCAATCAGGTCCTTGCTGCTTTGTAACAGCAACTCCCCGTTCCTCGTAGCCCTGGGAACCCCTTTCTACTTTCATCTTTATATTTGGACTACTGTAGGAGCACCCTACAAGTGGAAGCAAACAGCACCTTAATAATTAAACTACTTGGGGGTAACTCACTATCTTAGTTGCTTTTTTCTCATTGCTGACATAAAATACCCAATATCCAAAGTTAAGGGAGGAAAGGTTTGTCTCCCAGTTTGTAGAGGTTTCATCCCATAATCATCTGGTTCCAGGGCTACATTCGCAGGTTTTTTATGATGACCAGGCTGGGCTTGAAGCTTGAGATCCTTCGGCCTCAGCCTCCAGGGTGCTGGGATTATAATTAAGAATATTATAAGTGACTTTATACTGAAGAATTCAATAGTTTCGTTGAGATGAACAAATTCCTTGAAAGACAAGCTATCAATATCTCTCAAGAAGCAGATAACCTGAATAACCTTGTACATGCTGGAGAAATTTAATTTATAATTTAAAACCTCTTCACAAGCTTCATGTTGAGAATGTTCACTGTTGACTTCCACCAAACATGTGGGCAACCAACTCTGTGTATGCGCTCCTTCCAGAAGGGAACACGCCCTTACGAACAGCCAGTGCTGCCCCAAGACTGCAGCAGTCAAAGGTGCCCCGAGAGATGCGATGCCACCACAGGCCAAAGTCCTCCATGAAGAACAGGTGCAAAAACTGCATCAGCATTTTGGAGCCCAACAATGCGTTATAAAAGGCAATGTGACATGACTCAGTGGGGCTTAGAGTGGAGGCACAAATTGGTTTCAGATTTAAAACAAGCCAGTATGATTTACACTGTTAACTAAACAAATAGTGTAAAACACGTGTTGTCATCCTAACTTCATGAAATACGTTTTACAAAATCCAACCATCATATCCCAATTTTTAAAAGTCTTAGTAAACTCAGAATACAAGAACTTCTTCAATGTGATAATGATAATTTTAAAGATATAAACTTGATACTGTAATTAGTGGTAAAAATTAAGAACAAAGTTGTCCAACTCCAGCTCCCCTATTCAACACCATGCTAAAGATTGTAACCAGTACAATAAGGCAAGAAAAGGAAATAAAAGGCATCCAGGTAGAATGGGAGAAATAAAACTTTTTGAAGTACAGAGTACACGATGCTATAAACATATAGAAAATTTGATAAAATATAGCACTGAAAGCTATTAATAACTTATCACAATTTCAGTCTAGTAAACCAATATACCAAATCCAGATGTATCTCTAACTGTTAGTAATTGACATCAGAAATCGAAATTGAAAGTACCATTTACAATAGTATCAAAATATATAATCATAGGAGATAGGTCTGTGAAAGTGTGCAAGATTATAAATTTGGAAAATACAAACATTACTGAGAAATTAAAGGAAAATTTAAGCAAATGGAAAGATAGTCTGTGCTCATGGATAGGAAGGCTAAGTTGTTCATGAGTTTTTTTCCCCCAATTTACTTATACAGTTAGCGTCTATTCACACAAGACTGGTAGAAATCGACCAACTGATTCCCAGACTGATTTACAAAAGCAAAGACTTAAAACATGAAAACAAGTTGAGGTAAAGTTAAAAGACCTATACTACTTGATTCAAAGACTTATTACAAATCTACTGTAATCAAAAGTTGCATTACTGGTGAAAAAGACAGGCAAATAAGCTGGTAGAACGCAGCTAAGAACCGGAGCACACACATCTCTCCACCCATCTTGGTCAGCAGATTTCTACAGAGCCACAGTGGCAATTCGACAAGGCAGGGCTGGTTTGCTCAACAAAAGGTGCTAGGAAAAACCAGGCCACTGTGCAAAACAAGTGGAACTTTAATCTTTACTTTGTGCGAAATACAATAATTAGTTAAACCAAGCCATAGACCCAAATGTAATAGCTAAAGGCGGGTGGGGAAAAACACTGGAGAAAATCATGGTGGCCTTGGGTGGGAAAAAGATGTTTTAGATCTGCTACCAAAACTATGATTCAGGGAAGAAAAAAAATGATAGATTTCTCTTAACCAAGTACAAAGCTCCTGTTTCAAATGAGAGTATGGAGAAGACAAGAAAGGAAGCGCAGACAGGAAAAAGGCCTTTGGAAGGTGTGTACCTGTAAGGGTTTTACGCTAGAGTATGTGAAGGAAGCCGAAGACTCAATGGTAAGGAAGCAAACAACCTGATTTTTAGCGGGTAAAATAAAATTGAATAAAGACTTCACCCAAGATGAAAACGGGAAAGTAAACAAACACTGAGAAGATGCTCAGCTTTCTTAGTCATTACATGCTGCAAAGCACGCCAGCATTAGTGCTCACATATCGGTTTCTGAAATTAAAGATGTTGGTAGCACACATTCTGACTAGGATGTGGACCCGCTGGGACACTCGTAAACCACTGCTAAGGATGTAAAGTGATGAATGTTTGGGAAACGACTTAGCAGTGTTTTTAAGCAATTAAACATAAACCTGCTATACGATACAACTATTCCACTCCTGGGTATTCAACCACGATAAGTGACAATATGTATCTATACATGGCTAAATACTCAAAGCCTCCTCATTTTTTATTTTTTTAAAAAATGGTAGAAATCCCAATGTCCATCAACAGGTAAACAGAGAAAGAAACAATGATGTATCCACCCATTGAAACACCCCCAGAAATGTAAAGAGCTGGGCTGCTAATAGATATACCAGCGGAGATGAAACTCAAAGCAGCTCTGGGACAGGAGTGCAGCCAGTCACAATGAAGGTGTAACATATGATTCCATTTACGCAAATAAAATCTCTGAAGATGCAACATAATCTATGACAATGGAAAGTAAATCTGTAATCATCTAGGGCTGAGGGGAGTGAGGAGGAGATAGGATAAACAGAGGAAGAGATTTAGAAAGTGGAATTAATTAATTAATTAATTTACTCATTTGGTACCAGGAGTGGAACTGAGTACCTTGCACTTGCCAGGCAGGATATTTGAGCCACTGAGCTCCTGTACCCAGCCCTAGAAAGTGGAACTTCTAAAGTTGATCTCAAAAAGCCAAGGTTAAAATAGTGATCAGTAGAGGCTGAAGAGGGGGAAGGGAGAAGCTGAACGAGAGGGAGAGGGCTAAATCAGGGAATGCCGTGTTACGCAGAGTCGGACCAGGGAAAGAAGTTCTGGCGTCCTGTCAGTCAATAAGGTGACTGCTAGCAATGCACTTGTGTATGTCCAAAAAGCTAGGGGAAAAAATGGGTTTTGATGGTTTTCACCAAAGGGAAAAAGGTTAGAAAAAGCAAGCATGTAGGTGTCCACACCTGACGTGACTCGGGGTGAACGCAGCCAGCACCCGCTGCCCCACAAAGTATCACATTCTTACATGTCAGTTAAAAATAATTTTTAAAAAATATTTAAAAGGAGCACGGGGAAGGGCCGAGATGGAGACCTGGATGGTTTTGGGAGCGTATGCAGCTGTCACGCCTGATCAAACCTGTTCTGAATCAAATCAGTTCATGCTTGTGGTTCACAGTGTTCGCGTTCCTCCTGGGGAGTTGGTCCGCGTCTGTGGCCCACCTTGGTTCCTCTCTGCATCCTCTTTCCCTCTGCTCCTCCCCGCTCCCTCCATCTCTCAATCTCTTCCCACCTGAGAAGGACCTTCTATCCACCCTTTATTTTGTTTGTTATTTATTATTTGGGTTTCTCGTAATATAAGAGAAACCACACGGTATTTCAGCGTGGGCATCAGCCGTGTGTCCCCTGACACCGTGGCTCCAGGCGCACCCCTTTCCTACAGATGGCTCAGGTCTGGGCTTCCTTGTGGCAGAGCAGGGCTCCCATGTGAGAAACGCCTCACTTTCTCTGGCCACTTGGCCGATGGCAGCACACAGGCCCCTGCTGAGTCACATGGAATTTCTAGTTCTAGTTGGTTGGTTTGGTTTTATATCTTGTTTTTATTTTTTAAAGAACAGGTTATATTTCTAGGAGAGAGAGAAAACTTTTCAGTTTTTTGAGGAATCTCTATATACCAACTTCCACAGTAGTTTTCTGGCCTACATTCCTACCAATAATGCAGTTCACTATATGTCAATCATAGCCAATAAAACTGTTTTTAAAGGAGTGTTTCCTAACTCTCTCATCCTGCTGACATGCAACAAAGAAAGAAGGACCTGGGGGCTCAAACCAAATCCGGAGTCACCACCTGAATCTTCATCCAGTGGGGTGCTTCGTGGGCGTCTTTTCCCTCTCTGCAAGCTCTCAGTAGACAGAGCTTTTGTCCATTCCCACTACGTTAGGAGATGAGGACGGGACCATTCTGTTAGAGCCAGGCTTCTCTGAGGAAGACAGTCACCAGGCTGGGACAGTGGTCAGGAGGCCTGCCTGAGGCCAGGTGGCCCTGAGGCCACCGAAGACGGGAGGAAGCTGCATGTGGTACCCGGGGGTGGGTCCCGCCAGGGGTTGACTCCATGTCCTCTCCACCCCTGCCATTTCTTCCAAAATGCTGTAAGATCACTGAAGCTTCGTCTTGAGAGTTTCTTCTGTCCTTGGGAGCTGACCAAAGCACAGAGCTGAGTGCATCAAGGCAACAAGAGAGGAAAGACCCAGGATGGGAGCCAGGAAGACGCAAAACCCAGGCTTCGCAGACCGCCTGCTCTGAGGTATCCTCCAGGAAGCCCTGAATTGGGGTTCAAGGTTGTCCTCGTGAGCTCTGCCTGACCCACGGGAGGCACCCACATTGTGTCGCCGCGTGAGTTTGAGTGAAAGGGCTGGGAATTGTGCAGGTCACACTGCTGAGGAGCTGAGGCCCTCGCTTTGTCCACCTCTCTCTCCTCCAAGAGCTCTGTGCCCGAGAGACAGAGATGGCTACGTTCTTTTCTTCATGGTGAGGCATAAACATTAGAGGGAAATAGCGCTGAGTAACAGCCAGCTTTACCCCCATCCCAATTAGCTGCAGAGTGTTTCCTGGGGCTAGGCAAGCGCCCTTGGCCTCTGCGCCCTCCTGAAATCCTGGGGTGAATAGCTCCGGACTTTGGGATTGGCCCCCTGGGTGGCAGCTAGAGGAGGCTGGGAGAGAAACAGCCAAATAATCAGGGCATTCACTTGAGGGCCTTTTGTTTGCTGTTTCAGTGCAAATTAGCAATTAGCAGGGGCTGGCACTGGGCCACCTCTCAAGGCCAACTGGCAGCACACGTCATTTTGTTCTTGGCTGGGGACCTGCAGGCTGGGTGGCAGGGAAGGGGCCATGGTGAGGCCCAACCAGAGGCATCAAGTCCTCTACCTACCAGACTGCCCCTCGGTGGCATGGTGCCCAGGATCCCCAGCAGGCTTTCACATTGGCCAGTCATGGGGTTTCTGAGACTCTCAGTTTGACCACTACCCTGTAACAGAGTGAAACTGCGGGAGAGCAGGGGCTCTGCTTAAGGCCTGCGCCTAGGAAGGGCTGGCCCTGGGCGCCAAACTCCAGCTTCCTCATTCAAGGTGGAAATGGTAAAACTGTGGGAAGTTTAGCACGCCCCCCCACCCCCGCAGGAGGTGTGGAAACACAGATGGATAAGCCACACACAGCTACCCATCATCTGCGTTTCTAATCCGCACAAGGGTGTCACTTCCGGTGCTCCTGGGGTCACACTTTGAGAACCACCCCCTGAATCATTGCTCCTAAGATGAAGAGACAGAATGGCTCCTTCCCTTATTCATTTGCAAAGAGAGGTGGAGCCTAAGAGAAGGCTAGCAGGAAAAGTGGGGGCAGGGGACAGGATAGGTGAGCCACTGTATAGCTGAGGGGGTTGGGGGGAAGGCAGAGAAATGGGGATTCTTGTACATAATCTACTTCAGAAAGCAAGAAAATTAAATGAGCCAAGACCTAGGCAGAGACTCACAGGGTCTGTATAAAAATTAGGAGGGTCAGGTTGAGGCAAAATGATTTGGGGATGATCTCTTTGGAATACAGGAAAAGGAAGCCACTTCCCAGGACCTAGAAACACAGTGTCGCTGCCCAGGAATGTGTGGCTTCCTCCGCAGGGCTGTCCGCTCGGCACATCTATGCCTGAAGATTTTCCCACCTCCTTCTCACTCCCACACCTGCTAGTACCCAAGGAGTAGCGCAAGGGAGCCTGGGAGTTTCAGTTCTGTGAGAGAGGCTCACTCAGACCTAAAGTTGTGAGATTTAGTACATAAAAATACAGGGTGCCCAGTGAAATTTGAATTTCACATGAACAACAGTCATTGTCCAAGCATGCCCCAGCTATTGCATGCAGTGTAGTTAGACCAGAAGGCTTGGTCTGGTGACCGCCTCCAGCTCCTGCTCCTGCTCCTGCTCCTGCTGTCCCAGTGGAATCCGTCACTGCTGTCCTGCATGGGACCCACAGAGCAGCCTGTCCCCCGTAGTTACTTTTCTTGTTGTTACCCAATACACACAGCCTACAAGAGTGAGCTTTGTTGTAGCTCACAGTTTGCAGCCTTTGGTCCATAGTCAGTTGGCTCTGAGGAAAGACATCACGGCAGAGGGGCCCAGCAGGGGGGAAAGTAGCTCCCCCCTGGACATGGTGGACAGAAAGCAGAGAGGAGGGTGGAGCTGAGCAGGGAGATGAACCCTTCCGGGCCTGCCCCGGGGCCCTCCTCCACCCAGGCTTCCCCTCCCACTACCATATTTATCGTGAACTCATCAGTGCCCAAGCCACAGAGACTCACCCAGTGCCAGACACTTCCCCAAGCACCCACCTTAAGCACAGGAGGGGTAGAATCCGATTATGAACCATGACGCCTTGACCATAGAAAGCCAATGACTCCGTGTGAGGTTCTTCCTTTCAGCCAAGTTCTCTGAACCATAGCAGGGCAAGAGCGCCATGACCCACAGCCTTCCCACAGCCCGCATGCGCCATCGTCTACCAGTGCCATCTGACTTAATTCTCAGCGTCACCTTGCAAGGGAGCTGTGATCCCCTTCTGCAGATGAGGAGACCAACGCTCACAGCCAGGAAGGGAGTTTGGCCCACACCTGACCTCACTCCAGGAGCCGCTTGCCCTCTTTTGCGCCCAACGGCACACCCCTAGCACCGCTGACCTGTGTCTGGCAGCGTGCATCCACCCCAGGAGACGCTGGCCGTCCTGGGAATCAGGTCTTTGTCCCCCTGACGCAGCACAGGGACACGGGGCTTCAGCTCGCCAGATGTTTTGTAGGTGACCTGGAGTGGAGGTGGAAACACCTTGGTCTTGGTCTTTCCTGTACAAGCAACAACTAGGAGAAGTGGCAGGCCCAGTGCAAGACTGCCAACCTGGCCTCTAATCCTATGCCAGCCACCCGCCAGCTGTGGACCCTGGCAAGGAAGCGCTCAAGGAGAAAGAAACATCTGGCCCTTCCCAAGAAGGGCTTGGTGGGGACGGAGCTGTGCCTGCCTCTTGCAAACTGAGCCCCAGCCGCTGCCTCCTAGTGGGGTCCTGATTCCTGGGGCCCCTCTCACGGGAGCTGGGGAGCAGACAGAGAGCAGCTTGGCAGGGTAATGAAGCGCACGAAGGTCCTAGCCCGACATTCCAAGCTGTGGCAGGGCCTGAACCAAACCTGCTGCTTCTTTGTTGCTTTGTTTTCCTCATTAATTCAACCCAGACCTTGAGTTTTGAGGAATTGTAATTTTCTCAGTGCTGTAAGAGCACGGAGCTTAGAAAATAGGCTCTGAGACTTAGACATGATGGGATTTATCCCAAAAATAGCTTTGGAGGCGTCATGAAGGTGGTTCGCAGCCTGGCTCTGCTACAGGAAGCATCCTGCCTCCTGCCCTGGGGCCCGAGCAGCTGCGGAGCAGAGAGAGGTGCGCATTGTGCGTGCGAATGCCCACCTCCCACAGAGCTCCAGGCCCTCCTGGGGCAGCAGATTCAGGGCTCGCGGCAATACCAGGGACGAGGCCTTGGTTGTGCACAACATCTGCTTTCCTGTGTCACCATGTGGCAGCAACGTGTGCGCGCGTCTGCGGTGTGCGCTGCGACGGAGATGTAGCGCACCACCGCACCACTCTGGTATCAGCTGCTCTGTGACCTGCTGAGATAGTCGAGGAGCTCTGATCGTCCGAAAAATAACATGAAGGAAACAGCGCCCTCTGATGGCGTGCCCGGGGCCTGCCGGACGTCACGGGAACCAAAGGCACCTTTCCCACTTCACTTAATCCTCCCGGGGGGGAGAAAAGGAAATACAGAGGCAGGTTATAAAATTTCTATCCCTATCCCTAGGGCTGGGAGATAGCACAGCAGCAGGAGCACAAGGTCCTGAGTTTGATCCCTGGTGCAAATATATATATATATATATATATATATATATATATATATATATATATATATATATTATCCCTACATTGAAAAGGAGGAAGTCAAGATGGTGGAGTCTGTACACCTGCCAAGCTGGTGCCACAGGGACTTGGGCACAGGCAGCCCCTCTTGTAGCTGGCATGCTTAAGCTCCTGCGCTGGGGTGCTGAGCTGCACCCCTAGCCTCCACGGTGTGCTCAGTGGACTCCTTGGTGTGAGCACAAAGGAACCACGCAAACACCTTTGTGACAACGGGACCATGAAGTGCTTCAATCCTGAGACAAGAAGTGCAGGGGCCAGGCCAGTTTTATAGATTTTACAATAAAAATTTCATCAACATAAAGCAGAAAGCAGATGTTCTATTCATGGAATTTAACTCGGCCTCTTAATGTCCTTCTTCCATAGGCCGTTCTCTTCCTGACCACGTGGTTTCACAGAGCAAGGCCAGTCAGGAGAAGCCAGGTAATTAGAGGAACGGCTCTTATTCTAAGAGGAAAATAGCAGGTTATATAAGGAGAGCTCAGCGCACGCGGGGGGGCGGGGGCGGCGGGGGCGGTGTTTGGCCGGCTTTCCCGCGGCTGGACACAACAACCAACACCCAAAGGCTAATCCAGCTCGTGTTATGAGGCAGCGCAGCCCGCACCAACCCGCCTCTGAGGCAAAGCCTCGTGGCCGTGATAGACCGAAGCCGCCAGGTTCACGGCTGCAGGAAGCAGAGCGGGGAAACAGAGACAGAGAGGAAGCAGCGGGAGACCGACCCAGACCCCACTGCCACACCCAGAAGCGCGCTCACCAATCCCCTGGGCAGAGCCCAAGGCCAGTCCGATTGGCACATCGCCGGCACCACCACAGAGAAGAAATCCACAAGTGAACCCTGGCGTCAGGTGAGCCGGCTCCAAGCCAGCTCTGCCACCAGAGGGCTTCCAGCAGCAAGCCACTGACACCAGCTTGCCGTGCCAGTCAGCTCTAGCTGTGTGACAAAGCACTGTGGACTTCGCAGTCCAACCTCAGACAGCTGTTCTCTTGGAGGCCTTGTGGACGCCTCCGTGGACCCTGGGGAGACACAGTGGCAGGAGTCAGGAAAAGATGGACAAGAAGACAAGAGCTGGGTCAGGTGATGGCCCATCCCTGACTGACAAATGACCCCGACAACAACGCTAGGGACCTTTATTGATGCCTCTGTAGAGTCAGTATCATGTGACACAAGGTGGCCTAGTGGCTAATAGCTGACACTGACCAGGCAGGGTGCTTCTCTCAAGCCTGAGGCAGCCTGACTGCTGCAGGCACTGAGGCCTTGTTCTGCCTGCACACAGAGGCCCCTTTTCCAGCCTCGGTGGCTCCCAGCCTCCTCCCATGGCTCTGGAGGCCGGCAGCCCCACATCAAGGTGCAGGCAGGGCCATTTCTCCACAGGTGTTTGGGACTCCAAGGGCACTCCCACGGGCTTTGAGGTCAAAGGTCCTAGAGGGTGACACTGTCCACCAGTGTTTACTGCATGCTTTCTGTCTGCGCAGCTCGGAGTCCTGAGTGACTTAACGTGATTCCATCACACAAGCGACTGAGGCAGGCGCTTCCTCTTGTTCTTTAGTCTCCACTAACCCAAGCGAGTGGTCGCTACTCTTTTTGTTCCCACTTTAAAGAAGGGGAAGCTGAGGGACACAGAGGCCAAGCAAATTGCCTGCACTCCACAGTGGTGAGTGGTGAAGCCAGATCCAGCGCTCCAGGCATGGCTGTCTGTGGTAGGGGCAAAGCGGATCATTGGGAAGAATGGGACGGGCCCTGTGAAGGGCCAGGGCATGCGAGAGAGCAGCGCAGCTTTGGCCCCAGCTGCCCGCAGCTGCCAGAACAGATGTTGCACCCCAGCCTGCTTTCCGTGCGCCTGGAGTCAGCCGACCAAAGGAAACAGCCACTGTTTGACAGCTCAGCCCTCCAGCCTGTCCCCGTCCTGGACCAGGTCCTTCCTGGCCAGCCACGGTGCTTCTGGAGCTCAGCTGCGCTGGTAACAGAGCTCCTCTGGAGGGCAGTGAGGCCTGCGGGCAGAGGCAAGTGTGAGGCCGAAGGCTGCTGTTTGAATGTGCTAAGTGTTCGCAGATTCCCGGCCTCCAGAGTGGGTCTCAGCCCTCAGGACTCCTCCACCTCCTTGCCGCACAGGCAGCGGTGCTAATGTGGTCCAGCCTCTCCCTGCAGACAGCCACCAGGGCCCCAGCCTCACACCTCTGCCCAGCTTGGCGCTGTGTGTGTGTGTGTGTGTGTGTGTGTGTGAGAGAGAGAGAGAGAGAGAGAGAGAGAGAGAGAGAGAGAGAGAGAGACAGGCAGAAAGACAGAGACAGAAAGAGAAAGAAATACACAGCGACAGAAATGGGGAAGGGGAGAGAAAAAGAGAGAGAGGAGAAAAAGACAAAAGACACAGAGATAGAATACTTTCTGACAAACTCAAACTCGGTGGATGACCCTAAAATGAATGAATGTCACTCACATTTAAAGAGCTTAGTTTTCTCATCTCGAAAATCAGGATTCTGGATTCTACCAGCATTTTTTTAAATAGTCCTCATGGGAACCATTTATTGAATACCTACCTTATGATGGTACTTCTTTTTTCTTTTTTTATTGCTTTTAATAAGAAATAATATTAAGACAGTTTCGAAACACGTTAGTAAGACAGCTACAATAATAGATACAATGCATATTGTTGTCTTCATAGTCGTTGTTCAGAGCACAAGATGCAGACATGGTAACTTTTCTAAACACTATTGGAACAAATATTTCTTCTCACTGAACTAAGAGAAAGTAGTTGTATACATAGAGCAATATTCCATAATGGTAGTGGGTTATCAGCAGAACTGGCAATGTCAGAAGCTGTTGACTTGAGGTTTTTACAGCTCAGCATACTAATCTGGCTTTACCTTTTATGCCTTGTGGTTAAACTTTTCAGCTGGGTGGTTAAGGCCAAGTTGAAGCAAGACCTACATAACAAAACATGTAATTTTCATATCTGACAAGGTCAGTCAAATTCCCTTGAAACCATGTATGGCATTTTGTAGAACTGTTGTCAGTGTCAGCCATCTGGATGAGTCATGGCCATTGCTTGACCAGTTTGCTCTCTGTGAAATCCTGAGAGAATGTTTTCTACCAGGATTTTCTAATTTGGAAAAATCCTGGAAGTTTCTGGATGTGCTTCCTTAAAGTCCTAGTTTTGATTTTCCAAAAGAGAGTTCTATTGCAGAGACATCGTCCCCAAGTAGAATGCAGGTGCATCCCCGAGGGCCGGGGTACAAAGGGCCACCACATCCACGTGCTCCATATGCTGCTCTGTGGAAAGGCGTGGGGATCTTGACAGCAGTTCTGTTCACTGATAAAGGAATCACCTAACAAGTACCTAACGCCAGTTTCAGCCAGGGAAAAAGCCAGAGTGGCCCAGGTGAGGTGGAATCCCACCGCTTCGTCAAGCCACCCCATCTGTAAGCCACGGATGCAAACACCTCCCCCAGAACTTCCAAGAACCAAAAGAGCTGGCACCTGGGAAGGCCACACCCATAGGTGGCCATCAGTGACACGCAAGGTTCTCTTCCCTGTGATTGTCAGGGTTTTAGGGGCGTGGCTATGTCATGGAGGATAAAGATGAAGGCACTTGGCTTGAGAATTCTTACACCTGGCTGAGCCAGAAAAGACAAGCACTGAACTGAATGCAGCACTGTGTGTGCTGTGCTATGGAAGGAAGCGTGCAGAGTGCGTGGGTGGAGGGGGAGCTGCTTCCCTCCAAGAACCCCAACTGCCTCCCTTCTGTCTTGCTGCGCATTAGTACTGCATGCTGCAAAGGTGAGGTGCAGATGATGCTTAGCACCTAACCACAAGCAGCAGCAGCTCCTGGCACCTGGACTCGCCTTCCTGTCTTCCTCCAGAAGTCACAGAGCACTGGAGTCACCAGCAGTGGCTCTGTCTCTTGGAGTTCAAGAGAACCACATGGGACTACTCCAGAGGGGCTTCTGAAGTCGAAATGCGCTCCTGCCAAGATCCTAACGAGGGGACTTGACGCTGAGGCTCCGATTATGTGTCACCCAGGAGTGTTTACCGAGGCCTGAGGGGCTTGGGACAATGTCTGCAGCCTGCAGGCAGACACGGTTGCTTCCCTGCAAATACACAAAGCCTTGAAATAGCACAGTTTTTATTTGCACAATGGGTGTTCTAAAAAGTCACAGCCCTGCTCAGTGTTTCCCTTTCCTTGCTTAAATGCCTTGTCCTGAGCAGAAAAGACGTGCAGGGTGCAAAAGAGATGTTCAGAGCTCTGGAGTCAGGCAGGATCTCTAGGCCCAGTGAGCCAGCAGGGCCCACCGTCCAGGCTGGAGCTCCACGGCTGCCCTCGCCCCCACCTGCACGCCCGCTGCCCAGTGGCTGCTCCCCAAGCATTCTGCTGTCCCTCCTGCTTCTCCCGCAGGTTTTGTCCTCCTCCGAGCCCCCGCACACCAACTCCTGGCCCAGCACTGGCAGGGATTCCACACAAGCCACGACCCAGCGCATCTTCAGCAGCTTCTCACAGCCATGGCGCACAGTCCAGGGTCATATGTTAGAGGACAAAAGACCTTTGCAGGTTGGCTTCAGCCTTCCTCCTGGACCTCATCATCTCTGCCCCACCTGGCCCGGGACTCTGACCCCTGCCAGGGCAACCAGGCTTCCCCACCCAGCTGGGACTTCTGCTGTAACCCTGGATCACAGGGCCTGAGTGCACTGTGACCCCTGGGGAAGCTGGCCACATTCCAGGGCCCCAAGCGCCATTCATGGTTCTGCTGTGCCCATCTTGAAATTCCAGTGTTTTGCTTTGCTTTGCTTTGTTTCATTAATAAGTTTATTTCAGTAAGACAGGCTTGTCTTATTTCAAAAACACAAAATTTATCTTATTTATAAAAACACAAAGCAGACGCCACGCATCTCCTGGGTGCGGTAAGCGCACCACTGCTCAGCGTGGCTGCTGGAAGTGAAGAGCACAACTCTCGGTGAAATTGGACCAATGTCTTTTTTTTCTTTTATGACTAAAATCGAGCCCGGGTCTTTGCACATGCTTGGCAAGCACTCCACCCCTGAGCCGCCCCCTGGACTTCTTTCTCCTTTGAGTCAAGATCTTACTAAGTTTCCCATGCTGACCTCAGACGAGCGATTCTCCTGCATCGGGCTCCCCAGTAGCTGAGATGTGTGCACTTACAGGCATTGTAGGTGGTGAAACGAGCTTAACTGCTCCTGACAGATCTCCATAGCTGAGTGAGGAGACAACTGGACATACGGCTCCTGGGAAACTGAAATTGGTATGGCAAAACGCACGCTTTAGCATGTTTCATTCAAACCCTCAACAGTTGTTAAGAAAAGCTGTGTGGCATAACTCATTTAGCTCTTCATGAGGACGTGAAAGCTGACGTCACTGTAAATATCATACATCAGATTTCAACATCAAAAAAAGCATGCCCTAAGCAGCCTATCTCCGAAAATGGCTATTATTAATGGCCGAAATCTCTGAGGTAAAATCCTTGATGGTTTTGCCTGAGTCTGCGTCTGTGAATGAGATCTATGGGGTGATAGAGAGTATAGTGAGCAGAGGAGGGGCCCCTGTGCACCCCTGCTTCTGCCATCCCAGCCCCCGGATGCAGGATTGCCAGGATCCTGTACTGCTGAACTCAACCAGATGCCAGGGGTCCTCGAGGGGACTGTGCGTGGCGTCTGTGACCAGGCAGAGGACGCTCCGGGAGCCCAGGCTGCCTCCTTCCTTACATCCAGAGCCTTGGCCAGGTGCAGAGAAGACAGCAGTGTCCTGCCAAGTGAGGCACAGCATGGCCTTTCTTCCCCAGCGCTGATGAGGGTCACAAAGGAGAAGATGGGCACTGAGTCCCTGTGTCTTCCCGGCCTGCCTGGGGTCTTCGAGCAGCTCTGGGAGCTCCGGCAGAAGGCATGCGTGCTGAGAGGAGCTGTGGAAGCAGCTCAGGTGTATTCAAGCTCAGGTCCTTGAATTCCTAGCATATGCAGCTGGTACACCCGGATGGATTGTGCTCAGTGCAGCGTTTTGCAGGCTGTGTTCACAGTGTGATGGACAAACCTGGCCAGCCAGCATGTGTATCCGCTCACACAGTTATCACTTTTGAGAGGAAGATGTAGCCTCTACTCACCTACATCCTTCAGGAACATGGTGTGTCTTCATGAACTCTGTCACCCATGATGCTGCCCAGTGGGCTCTGGGACCATCCATCTCTCCCGTCTACCTGCAACGAGGTGCCCTCTGTCACAGCTCACCAGGGCCAAGCCCCAGTCCCAGCCTTTTGGACCAGGAATGAGGTCACAGCATCGACTCTGCATAGTATCCTCACCGTACACCCGCTGCCGGATACCTGGGTTGATTCCTGGGCTGGGATCCTGTGAGCAGCGCTGAGGAGGAAGGGCACTGGCACCTTCATCATGCTCACTTCAAACTTGAGGCATTTTCCTCCTTTGCTTGAGCAAGCAATGGCCCATTCTGCTCCAGCTGGCCTCACCAGGAGGGGCAGGCCTGACTGAGACGGCCACCTCCCTCTGGTCCTGAGAGAGGACAAGTTACTTTGCTTCTACTTATTTCATTCCACAAGTATCTATTGTGTAGCTATGATGTGCCAGTCACTGGCTGCGTGGGGGAAGAGAAGTGACAGCAAGGCAGAGCAGCTGCCATCTAGAGAAGCACAGTCACCCGAGGGGACAGGCCCACAAGTTATACAAAGGAAAGGCCTCAGAGGCTGCTGCTGGGTCTGAAGAACCCTCCACATATCAAGGGTTTGGTCCTCTAGTGGTGCCTCTGGGAGATGCTGATAGAGCCTGGAAGAGGTAAGGCTAATGGGAGGAGCTTAGGCCTTTGGGGGCGTGGCCCAGGAGCCGGTGCTGAGGCCCCACCCCTTCCTCTTCCTCTCCTTTTTTCCAGCCACCACGAAACAACTCCTCCACCACACATTCCGACCACAGTGGTCCCAAAGCAACAGGGCCCACTACCATGGGCTGCAGCCTACAAACTAAACAATAAGATCAACCTCTCCTCTTCCTAAATTTATGGACTCCCACACCTGGTTACAGTGATGAGCAGCTGATGACACAGGAGAAGGTGGGTCCAAGGCTGGTGACAAGTTAGGCAGCTTTTGTGAGGCATCTGCACAGGAGCGGGGACAGGGAGGATGAGTAGGACCACACAGATATTCTGGGAGACTGGGCTAGGTAGAGGACATCCTGCTAAGCAAGGACACCCTGCTACATGTGAATTTCAGGGGAGCAACAGCCAATATTCAGTGTAACATCACCAGGGTACGTGGGTCACGCTTACACTAGGAACGTGACTCACTGTATTTAGCTTTGCCTCCCGTTTGTTCATTTTGTTTTGGGAACCCAAGGTAGGAAGGGTATGCAGGATGGAAGAACCGTAAACACAGAGACACCACTTGAAAGAAGCATAATGTAACCGAAACCACAGGAGAGCATGGTGTCTGGGGACCGGAAGCCACTGCGCGCTGGCCCGTGAGGTAGGAGTTGCTAGAGGCCGTAGCTCACGGGGTCGCCCTTCTGTACGTGCTTAGCACAGTGCCGGTGTTCGGAGAGTGCTCAGAGCAGGTCAGATGCTAGGCACCTTCTCCGCCATCACTTTCTCCACCAATTCAACCTCTGTCCCTGGACCTTTGCAATTTGCAATTGTTTCTTAACTGTTGTTGTTGTTTTTTTGTTTTTTTTTTTTTAAGTGCTGAGATTCTGATCCAAAAAAACCCCCTAGAAGTTGAAGATTTGCTTGCCCTCAGCTTAAGTTATTTGGTGAAGCATCTGCTACAGCCTGACTCTGGAGAGCCACCAAG
This sequence comes from Capromys pilorides, assembly GCA_004027915.1. Taxonomy (NCBI): domain Eukaryota; kingdom Metazoa; phylum Chordata; class Mammalia; order Rodentia; family Capromyidae; genus Capromys; species Capromys pilorides. The sequence continues at coordinate 31,935 of PVKN010000960.1, forward strand.
CCCAAGTGTCAAAGACTTGGTCACCTGCTCGGTGCCACTGGAGAGGGTGGGGCTTTGGAGTTGTGTCCCCAGGGACTTCAGGCAGCTTCTTCTCTTCCTCTTTTGCTCTTTTGCCTCCTGGCCTCTAGGAGATGAGCAGCCTCCTTCCCCACACGCTCCTGCCGTCATGTCCACCTTGTCATGGTCCCAAGAGACGGGGGACAATTGTCCGTGGACCTAAACATCAAAGCTATGGGCCAAGCGAGTCCTTTCCTCTCTCACACTGATTCATCTTAGTGTTTGCTAGGGTCGGGGATGCTAGCACGACACCAGTGCTGATCAGTACAAGAGTGCACAGTAACACACTGGCTGGAAGACACCGACTCCGGAGTGAAAAGGGCAGCCAGAGGAAGGTCCCACACTCCCGGATGTGGCGCCAGCTCCCATGGGAGAGGTCGAGGCAGAACTCCCTTTTTCTGGACCAGTGCCTCTCTTCATCCTTTGGTTGTGTGTTGCTCCAGCCTTTCCCCAATATGCAAAGTTGCAGGTCTGTCTCTACCGTCCATGATGCTGCTGGTCAGCCCTTACTTCCCTAACTGCACTGAGTGAACAAGCGCTCCCAGCGCCACCCAACGCTGCCCTCCTGATCCTACAGCAGGAAGGGAGAAGAGACTGCGGCGGTGCTGCAGCTGTCTCTCCAGGGCTGGTGCTGCTCATGTCCCCAAGTCACCGGCCAAGGCGGCTGCAAACAGCACTGCAAAATGGAATTTCACTGTGAAGGTGGCCATGTCCTCAGCCAAAGGGCCAGGCTTCCGCTTCCATGGGAAGAGAAGCAACCGGCCACCAGCCAGGATGCAGAAGTCACTGGAAACATTAGGCCGCCAAGCCAGCACCCCCTCCCTACGGGGCGCAGCTCCAGGGAGGAGGAAGGAGGATGCGGGGCTGGGAGGCAGGGAGGAGGCTGGAAAGCCTGGGATGCTGGGGAGTAGCACAACAGAGAAACAATCTCGAGATAATGAGGACAAGCAGCTAATGTGATGTCTAATGCCAGGCGCGATGCAGGAGCGACTTTTCCACTGCAGTTGTTCACAAATTCAAAACAGCTTCAGTGAAAGAGAAACAGCTTGGGAAAGCTCTGAGAATATAAATATATTTGAGTGTGTGTGTGTGTGTGTGTGTGTGTATGCATGTGTATGTGTGTGTGTGCATGCATATGTGCATGTGTGTGTGTATGCATGTATGTGTGCATGCATATGTGCATGCGTGCGTGCGTGCGTGCGTGTGTGTGTGTGTGTGTGTGTGTGTGTGTGTGTTTATAAGGAGGGAGAGGAAGACAGATGGAGACAGGCAGAAATCAGCCTTGTCCAACCTAAAACATCAGAGTTTGATTATGACCAGTAATGAGGGACGGTGCCGATGCTAATGAGAACAGTTACCATATTGCACTTCACATGTTTGTAGCTCTTTTAAAACCCGCTCTTGCTCTATGTCTGTATTTATGTCTGCCAGTTGTGGAGCCCCCGAACCTTGTACTGCAATTCAAATAAAAAGCAGTGCCAGGGGGCGATCCCTTCTCCCGTCTGCCCCTCGAAGCCTGAGCCACCCTCAGCTCCGAGGATGCAGACCCCACAAAGACTCCAGCTTCCCAAAAAGATAGGCGTGCCACCCCAGAAAGGGGTGCCCCTGGGGCCACCTTCCTGTGTGGCCACAGCACGAGGCTAAAGGCACTCCAGAGTCGCCCACTTTTGGGGCATTAGCCTCACGGTGCACCTGTCCTGTCCAGACAGCTGGGTCAGAAAACAAGGTGGAAGAAAGGCAGTCCTGAGTTCAAGTTCAACCCTTTTTGCTTCCTACTGGCATGGCCTGGGGAAGAGAGGGCTTCCCTTCCAGTGTGAGGCTCTCAAGAGGGAGCAACCTGAGGGCAGCAGAGGCCAGAGCATCACCCTGGGGACCAAGGGACTCTGGCTTTAATCTTGGCTCTGGTACCTGCAGGGCAAGGCTGTCTTCTGTTGCCTGGAGCTGAAGGCTTCCAGGGCTGTGGAATTTCAGGAACAAAATTTGAAAACCAGAATCTTTAACTACTGTAGTACCCAACACATGATCCTGGACAAGCAGAGGAATCTCTCTGAGTCTCACATTCACCATACTGTCATTAAGTGTTCACCTTGTAGAGGGCTGCAGGTATCTTTTTTTTTTTTTTTTTTTCAGAACCAGGCATTGAACTCAGGCCCTTGTGCTTGCCAGGCAAGCACTTATGCTACTGAGCTATCTCCCTAGCCCCCTGCAGGTATCTTTGTCCCTTTCTCCTTCCTGGGACAAAATACCGGATTTCCCCAGTTCAAAGGAAGAAAGTTGTACATGAGGTCATGGTTTCTTAAAAAAAAAAAAAAAAAAATTCAGTCCACAGTCAGCCACAGCTGGAAGGGTGTGGTGGGAGGATCCAGCCATGGATAGCTGCTCCATCAGGGCATCCAGAAAGCAGGGGGTAAAGGGAGGAGCTAGGAGGCAAATAAAACTTCCAGGCCAAACACTCGACCCAGCTCTAACCAGACCCCACCTCCTAACCGCACACTCAGCTGCTGAGCTTATTAGCGAATGAACCCCCTGATATGTAGAGCATCCCCGTGACCCAATTGTGAGCCGTCAGAGAAACCCCAGCCTCCAGGGCGGCCTTATCTCTCTGATCCCGAACCCCTCCAGCACAGTCAAGGCCTTGGGTCAGTGGTAGGCCTGTGTCCCAGCCCCAGGCCCATGGTCTTGTTTGTTAGGACTATTGCCTAGCTCTGCACCCCAAGGTAGCCCCACAAAAGTCGGTACCCTCCTATACTTTGGCTGCATTCACAAGTGCACCCTAAAATCCATGTCCAAAAAGAAAAAAAAGCCAGATGCATGTGCTGTTTATCTGTGGAAGGAAAAGCATGCGCCCTTCATTCCAAGCGGCTTGCTTCACAGCCACTGGGGCCTCCCACACCCCCAGGAGGAGGCCGGGCTCTGGAGACAGCTGGGGGTGGCTCTCAGCCTTGGAGAAGGTGCGAAACTGCCAGCCTGCTGATGCTTCACCCAGCCTCCTGGCTTCTTCTCCTTCGCAGGCGGCCCCAGAACACACTGACCGCAAATTCAAGACAGGGAAACAGTACGTTCTTTGGGTTTCATAAAGAAAGCAGGCCAGGGAGATAGCTCAGCAGCATGTGTGCCCGTCTGACAAGCTCTAGGTCCTGAATTTGATCCTTATTCAAAAAAAAAAAAAACAGCACATGGATGGACACTGACTCTGGAAAGCTGCCACTGGGTCCCTTCCTAGATGATGAGCTAGCAGGCAGTGGCCACCTTCCAGAAGTTGCCAAAGCAGAGAGCATTGCCACCTGGGGTGGCAAGAATTATTCAGCTCACAGTTCATGGAGGTTTCAGTCCCTACTCTGTTGGCTCCGAGGCTGAGGGGCCCATGGCAGAGGGCAGCAGTTCAGGATGGTGGAAGACAGCAAAACAGCAAGAGCAAAGTGGGAGGCGCAGAGGCCAGGAGCAAGCCTCTCCCTTCCTGCAGCCTCAGCGGTGAGGGTCATCAGCCTCCTAGCCAGGGGCCCAAGAGAAAGAGCTGCTCTCGGGGCAGCCTTGGCATCTGGTTAGGATGGAGGGAGCCAGGTCCTCCTGCACACTGTATGTGAGGGACACACCAAGCCTGGCATCACCCCCGGGACTCTCAGCACAGCGGACAAGGCAGCCTGGTGGTAGCTCTCTGGCCCTGGCCTACCCTCAGCTCAGCCTGTCTGTCTCAGCCACATTTCTTGCTGAGACAAAATGCTCAACACCCCAAGGTAAAGGAGGAACATTGATTGGGCTCCCAGTTTATACAGGTTTCTGTCTATAGCCTGCGGGCTCCAAGGCAGGGTGACACATAGCCAAGGGCATTGCAGAGGGAAAACGGCCCATGACAGGCAGGCAGGTGACAGCCCATTCGCCCCTTTCTGTCCTTTATGTTGTATGTAGGCCACCTGCCCTAGAGCAGGTGCAGCACGCACCCCCATACTCCTAGCTAGAACTGTGCCATGCCAACCAGGGGACCAACTCACTCATCACACACCCTGGGTCCCAGCACCACTCTAGGTCCATGCCTCTGGAAAGCTCCCCCATGACTGCATGAGTCTTTGGGGGAACATCTAGACACAAGCCATAACTCTGCCTTAGGGCTCCCCAACACACATACACACACACACACACACACACACACACACACACACACACACAGCTTCCAGCACATCAGGCAGCTGTCCCATTGCTAGACACAGTGCCCACAAATTAAGGGAGGGGAGAGGTTTACTTTGGCTTGTGTTTCACAGAGACTCCATCCATAGTCAGCTGACTGCAGGCAGAAGCATCAGGGTGGAAGGGTGGGGCGGAGCCAAGCTGCTTGGTCCACAGAAGCAGGAGGCAGAGCGAGGGAGCAGTGGCAGAGAGCAAGGGGCCAGGACCCCACACAGACCCCGTGGCACACCTCCACGACCCGTTCAGGCGCATGCAGAAGTGTGTCCAGCAGTGCCCTGGACAGCTTCACAGACAATCCAGTTGACACCTCAAGCTTTACCATAACACTGAGAGGGACCCTGGCTGGTAAGTAGACACTTCAGGACCCTGCACGCAAGGGACAATTCTTGCATGTCTTCTACACTGCCAGAGGCTCCTAGGCCCTGCTCACATCCCCCTGTCCCTCTTTCCTGGCTCTCCACCTCCCATACCCTCAATACCCAGCCTCTTCCCCTCCCTTCCTAGGGCATCCCCCAGTCAATTTCTTCAATCACTGCTAGGCACCAGTGTCTGCTTATAGCAAAGCCAGCCTAACTATTAGAGGCAGAGGACACCTCTATGTTGTTCTTGGTTAGTAGACGGGGAATCCATATGTGGGGGACAGCAGTTTGGGGACCCCTTGCCCACAGAGGTAATAAGTGGCAGCAGAGCTGGAGGCCAGGTCTGGTGCTCCTTGCTATGTTCTGTCCATGTCACCTCCACCATGTGTCCTTTCTTTGCGCCAAGTGAAGTGGTCACCTGGTGGCAACAGGACTAAAACCCGGTTGTGGTTGATCCGTTGTGTCAACTTGAGGAGTCCAGGAGCTTAACTGACTAGCGTAGGCACGCAACATCTTGGGGTGGAAAGGACACATCCTTAGCACTCTAGGATGCTGCTTACTGTGTCACCTTGAGAAGTTTAAAGGGTCAACTAAGTGACTTAGCAGAGGGCCAGGGCCCATCCTCAGCTCGTGCAAGAGGAGGGCACAGAGACAGCGTGAGTGGGTGGCCAATGGACAACACAAAGGAAGGAAGGAGGCAGGGAGGCCTGCCCCCTCGCCTAGGCTCCTGTTGCCGTTGCCATCTTCTGCTGCCTTAAAGCGTTGTCCCCCTGCCGGGCACCCTGCCTTGCAGCCTGAGCTAAATAAACCTTTCCTGCCTTGACTTTGGGTGCTGGGTGTTTTGTCTAAGTGAGGAGAGAGACATAACTAAGACAGACCCTTAACAGTTGAAGCCATCCCACCCCACAACGAAGGATTTCACTTCAAGACTTGCACATTGCTCGCTCTTGGTAGGCAGTCACAGGACAGTGACAAACCTCTTGGGACGGCGGCAGGCCTGCTGGCGCGAGGCCCTTGATGCCTTCACGGGAGTCCCAATCTGGCTTCTCTAGAAGACAGGCACAGAGTGCCTTGGCACCTCAGCTAAAGCCAAGGTCCTCTGCAAGCCGGAGAGAAATGGTTTTAGCTAAGCTGCAACCGTGAACATAATTGCAAACACAGTGCAGGTGTTCCCAGATCTAAACGGCGCGCAATGACCCACAAGAAGACACTCTGTAGCTCACCACGCTTGCTGCCTGGACCCTCCCCACAGCCCCAAGCCCCTACACACACCTCACTCTCTCACCCAGACTGCACTTGGAAGCCCACCAGGCAGCGGACCTGATCTACATTTCTTGTCTGATGGTAAAATCCCTCTCTCCACCTGCACCACCAGACTTCTGCAAGCCACCTCACACAGCGGTGGAAATTGAACCCCAGACCTCCGCACTGAGCCACACCCCCAGCTCTTCCTTACTTTTTATGTTGAGGCAGAGTCCTCCCAGATGACCGCGTTGCCCCGGAGGCTCATCCCAGCATAGTGTTATCATTGTCGTTGCTAGGAAGCCATCACCCAGGAGCATGGTGCCCTGCCAGGGGTAACGCCCCCCACCCCAGATGATACAGCTCCTCCTGCCATCACCTCCCCCGGGCCTGGTGCCGCCCAATAAGATGCGCAGGCCTGCTTCCTTCCTACCGCTGTGCCCCATGGGGACACAGAGACCGTCCTTCTTTCAGCAAGACTACACAGCGGAGACATGGCGGAACCAGGAAAGCCTGGGACACGAGTCCTCTGCTTCACAGATGCCGCTTACAGCCTCTTGGTGGTGGCCCTGGAGCCAGGGCCACCACCATGAAACCCCAAGCGGAGGAGCACAGTTCCCCCCAGGAGATTTCCTAGGCCTGAGTAGGTTTCAGAGGAGTGCTACCACCCGAGGTCCCACCTGCACAATGGCTGAGCCACCCCAGGGCCACTGCAGGCCGGGCTGCAGAAGGTGGGCCTCCCCTCCCCTCCCTCCCACCCCCCCACCCCGCGCTCTGCCCACGCAGTCCAGGGGACACAGCCTTATGTGGCTGCCACCTCAAGGGTCCTCTCCCTGGATCCCATGGGACGCCTCCCCAGCCTGAGCCACCAAAAAGCCTAAGTCCACAAGATACAAGGCGTCTTTCGGGAGGCGGGGCTGGCTGTGCCTGGGAAACCACACAGCTTGAGACTGTCAGTCAGAGAAGTCGAGGCCCTAGGGGGAGTGACACGCCAGTCCCCTAACTGAGTTACAGAAGCCACAGCCAGATTGCTGAGTTATCCAGCAACCAGCCCACTGCCTCAGCCCCACTTGCCACCTTAGTCAGAAAACCTTCCAGTCTCCCCGCCTTCTGTAAGGACAGAAGAAGTGACTATCTTCCTGCTCCTTAGGAAAAGACATCAGAGCCTGGTGCTTTTCCCCTGAGGTCCCCCATGGCCCTGGCACCCCAAAACCATGCAGGACCATGGACACCTAGAAGACAGCGAGAAGGGGCTGGATATGGGTCCCAAGCTAGCAGACCAGGCCAGGGCACCAGGGCCCAGGAAATCTGAAGAATGTCCTCCTACCTTGGCCACAGCAATGAGGTGCTTGGGGCTGTGTCTCTGAGACCCAAACTTGTCTCCCTTTCCAGGAATCCAGGCTTTGTGGTACCCTGGAGAAACCTGAGAAAAATTAAGCCTGGAGATCTTCAGAGGCCTCTAAGCACTGGGGTATCTCTTCCTCTTTCCCCACAACCCCTGCAGGCCTCACTCCTACATGGCTGCACAGTGCACCTGCAGTGTGGGACTCAGAGGTCCTCAAGGGACACAGCAAGGTGTCGTAATGGGGTGCTCCTGTCCCACTATAACAAGCACATACACATAGGAGCAGGAGGCCACGGCCAGCGTTCTTTGGTGGCCTGACATTCTCGGCAGGGCTTGACACGGGTCTGCTCAGAGCTCTGGGGTCCTACAGGGCCCCGCCCAGGTCTCTGGAAGAGACTGAAGAGGGTGCGCTGCTCTCCTGATCTTCAGAATAGCGCTGCCAATTGGCTGCTAGTGCTTAATTTATCCGGAAAACAATGTCAGAAGACACCCCCTAGAGGTCCGGCTTGGTGCTCTGCTTTCCCAGAGCTCAGGCAGGGAAAGGGATGTGTGGTCAGGTCACCTGAGGTGGAGACGGAATTGGGGAAGGCTTCATGGGCAAGGTGACAGCTGGGGTGACACCATCTCCCACATGGGGACAATCTCCTGCCAGATTCATCCCAAGAAGAGATGGAGGTGGAGATGGTTGGGGACAGCAGAGGGGACAGTGTGAGCGCAGGCACAGAGGAGTGTGTCCTGTGGAATCAGCCAGTGGCCTCTGTGGAGGCCGAGAATGGCCAGAGGCCATTAGTTACAGAGGTCTTAGTTACTTTTTACTCGTTGCTGGGACAAATACCCGACACTCAAAATGAAGGAAGGAAAGGTTTATTTAGCTCACAGTTGCTGGAGGTATCAGTCCATATTCGGCTGGCCCAAGACTGAGTGGAACAGGGCAGAGGGCATCCAGTTCATGGTGGCAGAACAACCGCCAGAGCAGAGAGCG
>PVKN010000960.1:40201-59989 GCA_004027915.1 Capromys pilorides
CTTTGTGCTCAGTCACTCTGACGTGGGCCCATTGTGCCCTAGGGTGGAACCAATCATACCCCAGGATGGGCCCCTGATCCCGCTCTAGGGAGGAGCCAATCATATCCTAGGCAGGCCCAGGTCATGCTCCAGGGAGGAACCAATTGTAACACATAATCCTAGTGGATCATGACTCATGTCTCAAACTCTAGAAGTCCCCTCCCCATGATTGCATGAGGCTTTCGGGGGACAACTAGACATAAACCATAACAGCCTAGAACCCAGGACGTTCCAGAGCTCTAGACCAGCCTGGACTGCAGAGCGGCACTTGATGACAGGACCCCCAGAGGGGATGGGGCGGCTAGGCGCCCTCAAACTGTGGCCTGCATGGATGAGTCAGAGAGGGGGAGGCTGGAGGGAACAGTGTGGCCCAGAGGGAGACTGAGGCACAGCAGTGCGGGGTGAGGCAGACCGTGCTGTGAAACTCCCACACGCAATGCTGCTGGGGACTCTTCCCAGGCACGTGGTCACCCTGTCCTCCCGGGGACCTGGGCAAGGTGTCCCCAGAAGCCTTTTCATGCCCAGGGTCAGTGAATGACCCTGGCCTCAGACAAGGAGCTGGTGGCCCAAGCTTGCCGTGCAAAGCTGCTCTCACCCCCATGGACCCTGCCCTGCAGCGGCGTTGGCCTGGCCCGGAGTGAGCACATTCCTCCCTCCCTCGCTTCCCTCACTCATCAGCCCCGACAACACCGGCAAGAGAAGGGCCCAGCAGAGCTGAGGCCAGCTCCCCGCATGCCAAGTCCTTAATGCTACCCAGCTGTGCCGGGCGGAGGGCCGGGGACCTGGCCTGAGCCGCCAGAGGCCTGAGGAGTTGGGCGGTCCAGGCTGAGCAGTGAGTCATAGGCCTCCAGCAGCCACGAGGGCTGTTTGTCTTTGAGCTGCAGGCAGCGGCAAGTGGCTCACAGTGGCTCCTGAGTGGCTGCTGAGTGGCAGCTGCTGTGGCCAGGCTCCGCTTCCTGGGATGACATGACAGTTGTTCTGTCTGTTCCTCACGCTCGGCCTGTCCATCCTTGACTCCCAGGGCCTCAGGATTCGTTCCCAGGAAGCTGGTTCTGGCTAAGCTGCCCAGAAGGTCAGATCTTCAAGGTCATTCATTCTCTGATAATTCTGGGACCAGCGGGTATGCGGACACAGCCAGTGTGTTCAGTGAGATGGGGTCTGTGGAGCCCACCTCCGAAGGAACTAGAAAGCGTGTTGTATCCTGGCCCCGCCCTACCACTATCCCAGGGCAGGGAGGAGCAAACTAGCTGAGTCCTAGAGCAGCTGCAGCTGCAGACCCAGGCCCCGGGTAGGGACCGCTGCCCTCTTCCTTCTCCAGGGGCTGCACCCACCTGCTCTGCCCTGCTCACAGAGGTGTGTGGGGGATGTCCCAGCTGCACCCCCCATCCCCTGAGACCATGGGATGGATCCAAAAGGAGCTCCCACCCCAGAGCCTGGGGGGCGTGTCCTGAGTCACCCTGGTGTAAGGAAACAGGAGCCACCACTGCGTGCAGAGGGAAACTGGCACACAGCTGGTTACGGACTACGTCTCCAGCTGGCCCACAGCTGGAAAAAGACCAGGTCTCCAGCTGGCCTCACTTGGCCTGGCAGCCTCTGCTCTGCCTCTCTTGGAGGACTCCATCCAGTAGATGTTCCTCCTGGCCTTGGGCTGGTCACCTTGGTGTCCCGTGTCGATAGCCAGAGACACAGCGAGCTCTCTGCCACCTGCACAGGAATCCAGACCTCACAGGACGGGGCGTTGCTATGTCCCATGTCCCGTGGCATGGACTCTGCATAGTTCTCTGTTTGGGTTCCACCTTTGCCTTCTGGGACCCTAACCCCAGAGGGCAGACCTGACCCATGGGAGGCCCTGGGGAACGTGTCTTGGATTGTGCAGTTGGCCTGTCCCATAATGGCGTCGCATGCATCCAACCCCAACACATCAGAGCCAGGCGCAGAGACCACAGCAGCACTCAGAGACAGTTCTTCCTCGAGGGTGTCTGCCCAGCAGCTTTCTGTTCAGGGCAGGCGTGACCCCACTCTGCTCTCTGATCCTTGCAGTCAAGGGTAACAGCTGCAGGACAGGCTGCGCCACGGCCCCCTCATACCTTCCCACCCCTCCTTGCCCATGCCTTGCCAGGTACCACAGTCCCGCTTGGAGCTCTCATCCGTGCTAGCCTGGCTGAGGGAGCTCTTCTCTGCGGCGCCTTCTTTCTGTTGGTATCAGGTGGGTAGCCCTTAGCGACTAACCAGGTTTGGAAGCCCCATTCAGTGAGGAGGGGGGCAGGGATTGCAAGAGTCAGCAGTGACCAAAAGTCAGGGTAGGGGGCAACAGCACCGGGGTTCGGTTCTGCAGCCAGAGGCTTGGGCGTGGCTGGCAGCCCAGATGGGGCAGGAGGCCCTAGAGGAGTAGGAGGGGGCTGAGGAGGCAGCACAGCCACGGCTACCACGCAGAAGACTCCAGCCGGGCTCTGCTGTGGACCCGGGGGCGGTGCCCGGCTCCACTCCAGGGCAGGCAGGTGGCATCCTGCACAGCAGCATGAGCTCCTCCCCTTCCAGACTCAGCTCCCTTTGCCCTGGCAACCTCTGAACCACGCTGACTCGGATGTGCAGCCAATCTGGTGAGATGTAATAGGTGAAATCCATGCCAGGTGCGGTGGTGCATGCCTCAATCCCAGCACATGGGAGGCTGAGGCAGGAACGTGGTGTCAGTCTGAGACAGCAAGCCTGGGCTACAAGGCAAGACTCTATTTGCCATGAGGAGTTCCCATGGCATGTTCTGTTTGCAGAGCAGGGCAACGCCTTTTACACTGGTAACGTCTCCACATCTGATCCATGTGCTTCTTAAGAAGACCTACAGCAACACCCTAGAAAGATGATGGTGTTGGGTCTTAGCTTGGCCCGGCCTGGCTGCGGGACCCTCTTTTCCTCCATCCCTATCAAGTCAGGGACACTGACTGGCTGGGTCCACGCTGGACACAGGCAGCCCAGAAGGAGAGGCGGGTGGTCACCGGTGGGCACTCAGGGCGGACCCAGGCTGCTGATCTGTGCTCAGATCAAGGCCTTGGCCTGCTGCCTGCTGGACGACGCTGACCATCGAGGGGCCCTGGCCTCTCAGCATGGGCTCTGGAGAAGCCTGGGGCCTGTCGCAGACCAGAGGTGGCAAGGACAGCTGTAATAACCTCCGGAACTCAATCCCAGCCCGGGCTTCAGGGCCACCCTGGTCCGTACGCAGCGTGTGTGGTGTGGACACATCCCTTAAGCCTCACAGATGCCCAGAGACGGGAGGGACCAGGAGGAAGAGAACGAGGAGAAGGCCAAGTCCCCGACCTGTGGCCTCAGAGGCTTGCAGACAGGATGCCTTCAGTGTGTGTCCCCAGCCGTGGGTCCCTGTAAACTGGCTGCCTTGAGCCCAGATTTAAACAGCAGCAGTGTCTGTAAAACAACAGCTTTTCTGAGACTGGATGGCTAGTCGTCTGGGGACAGTGCGACACCCGTGGCCGAGCAAGGACTTGGCCGCTGTGGCCTGGGGCTGCTCAGCCTGAGTCCTCTCCATCTCCCAGAGGCCGCTTCTCTCTGCAGAAGCAGGAGCATGCTGCAGAGGATCCACACTGGCGTTCAAGGGTCCCAGCCTGCCACCCTGATCTGCGTGATGGGGAGTGGGTTCGCGTCCCTCTCCTGGCCACTTCCGCATATGTGCAGGAGTTTGCCCCAGAGCCTCCGAGGTCCACGCAGCCCTCCAGCGCTAGGAGCCCGTGGGAGTCTTAACGGAAAGTTCTTCTATGACACTTTATCTTAATTAAGCATAAAAATTAGGAAATTCCAAGCTAAGCTTTCCTGAATTGTGTGGGTAGAAGAAATGTCTGACTCTCCTTTCTTGGCTACGTCTTTGCAAGCGAAGCGTTTCCAAATGTTTGGCCCAGTCCCCCACCTCGGCCTCCCCTCCTCGCCTGTCCTGGGGAGGAAGGCGGGGCAGACCCGGGCCAATCAGAGGCCCACACGGCTGACCGCGGTTGACCCATTGGCTGCGGCTCCTGAACACCTGGGTGGCTGGCACCCGCCCACCATCCATCAGGAATCTGCCTTTGGGAAACTGCACAGGAAGGATCGGATGAGAAGGGCGAGGCCTGGTTCGAAAATCCTGAAATTCAGCCTCATCGCCTCCCAGCAAAGAGAACCTGCTGCTCCGTGGTTCCTGAGGACACAGGAGAGGGCGGGGCCCTGCCGACCACGACCACTTGGAGCAGCGCAGGGTCGCTGCCACCTTGCAGGGGCTGGTAAATCCCCCCTGACCCGAAGGTGCTGGGCAGGGAATGAATTGGGCCCAGTTGCCTTTGGAGGCATGTTTCTACTTACCCTCTGGGCAAAAGGAGCCAGTTTCGGTTCTTGCCCTGGTTCACTTTCTGTAGCTATAACTGAACACTCAAGACTCTAACGTATAAAGAAAAGAGGGTAAGGGGCCGGCGACATGGTTCAGTGGTCTAAAGCGCCTGCTTAGGAAAGCTCAGGCAACTGTAGGGACTGCAGTTAGATCCCCGGCACCACATGCTGCGCCAGCCCCACCACCAGGGTAGGCTGAGCCAGCCATAAAATAAAGAAAGAAACAAACAAACAAACAAGCAAACAAACAAACAAACAAATAAATAAATAAATAAATAAATAAATAAAATATTAAAAAAAAAGAAAAGAGGGTAAGTCCGTCCAGAGTCCAAGGATCGGGATGGGGGAGGGGCTTCATTTGATGAGACCTTCGTGGCTGAGAGCAGGGCAGCAAGCTGTCCAGAAAATGTATGGGTAGCGCTGTTTTTTGACGACCGGTGAGCCTGGAGATTGATCCGGTCCCCCGAGCAAGCGCTGCCTGGAGAGGAGGTCATCCATGGCCTCCAGGGAGCGCCAGCTAGCGTGGTCACACAAATGCCTCACCTCCAGGAGGCAGCCCTGGGGTTCACCCAGAGGCAAAGCCTTGTTGAGGATGGAGAACCGTGCTGATGGCCCAGTGTGGGTCTGCGAGCGTACAGACCAGTGCGGAGGACCACTCGGCAGACGGGAGCACTATGGGTATCCTTAGCCAGGGCATCCAGTGGAAGAGCAAATCAAGCGTTGATGGGGAGCTCCTGGAAATTGGAGTCTAGCCACTTCCCTAGACACCCTAAGTGGGCTCTGGCAGCCTGCCTCGGACACCCGAGGGCTCCTGCGTGTCCACTCTGGTGCCACATGCTGCATGCAGGGGTGCTGGACAGACGTCCCCTGTGGTCACAGGCAGGCAGGGCCAAGGACCCTCCTCCCTCTTCCCAGCGTCTCACCCTGAGAGACCCAGAGCCAGGGGTTCCTGAGCTCCTCTGAGTTCTGTCACCCAGCCCGGGAAGGCTTCTGAGGAGCTGGTTTAGAAAGCCCTCCACTTTGGACACCTGCATCCCAGACCCAGCCGTGTGTCCCTGGGCAGCGGCTGCTGGGCGGGTTAGGGCAGAATCCAGGGCCAGCGCTGCCCAGACTTCTGACTGCACGCAGTGTGGACCAGCCTCGCCTCGCTTACCTTTAACTTCCACCCACGCCACCCCCACCCACCCACACACACTTTCATTTCCTTTTGACCTGGTTTTCTTAGCTTGTTTTTACCCAGTTGTATTTTGTACATTGCTAAAGCCAAATTCTCAGACTTTCTGAGAGCAAAGTTGAAGGTGGATTGTTGGGGTTAAGCCAACAGACATGGGTAGAGAAACCACCCCGGCCTGCGTCACAGGCAGACTGCACCACATGCTCCAACAGGAACACGCCCCTGTCTATCTCAGCCGGTCCTGGCTGATGTCACTCCAGGCTGATGCCTGTGGAGTCTGGGGACTGAGACAAGATCCTGCTGCTCGGACTCCAGCGATGACCCCTCTGGTGCCGATGGCTGCCTTACAAATGCATCCCTGTGTGGCAGGGAGTAGCTGGCGGGCTCTGCTCCCTGGCGTCTGCAGACGCCGACCCTGCCCACGCTCCCGACTTCATCTCCACGGCTCTCCACTTCCTAACACCTCAGCCCTCCTTGTGCCTTGGTCTCCCACGCTGTCAGTGGGTACATGGAGGGGCACCACAGACAGGGCTCACTCGAGCTTCACTTCTCCTGGGTGACCTCATATCCATCAGAAAGTGCCCCGAAACCCCTGTGGACCTGACCTCTGTCTCTCCATCCACGCAGAGCTGCGGTGAGCAGGACCTTCAGGGCCAGTGGAAGCCACAGTGGACAGGCTCGTGAGCCTCGCCTCCCTGAGTCTGGGGGAGACCGTGGCAACGCCAGCCGTGCCCTTCTGCAGGACACCCCTCCACTGCAGTTTGTCTCCTCGCCTGCCTGAAGGGGCAGAAGGGAGGGACCGGGGAGGCTAGAGTGCAAGGCCTTCAGGGCAGGGGACGTGGCTCCAGTAGATATGTACTGAACAGCTGCTCCCTGCCGGGGCCCAAAGGACGCAACGGCGAGCAGGAGGGGCCCGTCCCAGCCACGGCTTATCGCAGGGGCACTGACAAGTGAAAGAAACTTAGAGCCTAAAGCAATGATGGGAAGGAGAGCCAGGTGGAGAGCAGAGCAGGATGTTGAGCACGTAACCGGGCGGATGCTCAAGTTTTGAAGTCACAATCCTGGAGCAGAGAGGGATCTCGGGGAATAACCGGAAAGAAGCTCCAAGATGTGGTCCAGGTTGTGAAAAGAGAGGTCTCTGGCATAGGGGTGCTACAGGCAGAGCGGGAGGAGAGCCCACTGGCCCACAAAGGGAGTTCTGTGGTTTTGTGCCCTCTAGTCGGGGACATGCAGTCACCAGCCCTGTCCAAAGAATGGACAGTGTCAGCAGTGCACAGTGGCGATTCATAGCTGCACCTAACGTAGCAGCCATGGGATGGCTTCTTGCCCACCCTACCCCACCCCTCTCCAGATAGAACTCGGAAAAACCTGCCTGCTGTGTGTGCAGAGCCCAGTGTACGCCATGGGGTTGCCAGACAGCGGATGGCTGCTCCAGGGGACAAATGGGTGCTTAAGTCACATGACCAGGCAGTTTCTCCCGGGGAAGGCAGGAGCCAGCCTTGATGGAAGCCCGAGGGGGATGGGCAGGTAGGGAGGCAGCTAAGTACATTGTTTCATTACCTTGGGGCCTGTGTTTACAAATAGGGAAATAGGCATTGGAGCTGGCTTCCAGTACTTGGACATTGTCCTGTCTGTCACCGTGGAATAGCGGATAACAGCTCAAGAGCAGCATGGGCTACACTCGCCTGTGGGTCCTTCCAAGGAAAGTCAACACGTAAGGTCCAGGAGCAGCCCCTGTGTCATCTGCAGCCTGGCACCTGGGAGGTGACAGGCTTCCCTTTCCGGCTCAGCGACCTTGAAGATCTCACATCAGTGCAACCACACACATACACCAGCCAGCGCACAGGGTTGTTATGTGAGTCACAGAGTTGTGTAGCTTTGTGACTATTGAGTAGACTGCAAACATCCAGTGCCAGAGGTCTTGGGGTAACAGGCAGCAGTGGCCTTTGGAGTCAAAACATTTCCACTGGCCCAGCTCAATCTTTCTTTTACCTTCTGTCCTAAGTTCCTGATCATCATTGGTTTGCTTCGCTTCAGAATCTGTAGCACAAAAACCAAAGATGCTAATGAAGAAGAAGACAAAAGGACCACACACCCACCTTCACACACCAATGGGCGTTAGCTGAGCCTGCAGCCTCGCCAGGGCCCACATCCGCCCTGCCACGCTATGTGGGTCTTTGGCTGTCTCCCTGGTTTATATGGAAGTATCCCTCCATCTGCACTGCACAAGGTACCCATCCCATCCTGGGCTCTGATCCTAACACCCAGCCCAACACATTTGTTCTAGAATTGTCCTAAGAAACAGATCCTAAGGGCTAGCATCTGGAGCTGGGTCTCCCTCAGTGGGTGGCAATGGCCCTGTCATTGGTGGAAGACACGCTGCAGCAGGAGCCTTTCCCTGTCTGTACAGGGTGGCACACAGGTGGAGTGGGCAGGCTCCAGCCTGTACCCAGTCTCTGAAGCCTGAGGGGTCTGGGCACTGGATGCTTACACCCTCGTCACGTTGTGTGTTCAAGGCCTAATCCCCCAGGGTCTGCTGTGGGGAGGTGAGGCCTCTGAGAGGCAACTAGGTTAGATGAGCTCATGAGGGTGGGGCCTTCATGGTGCAGCCCACGCCACTACAGGAAGTGATGTAAGAGAGATCCCCTGCTGCCAAGAGAGGAGGCAGCCAGGAGAAACCTGCCTGTGAGCCAGGAAGAGTCTTCAGCAGGTGCCCAGTGAGCTGAGAAACGGCAAATGGTCATAGCTTTCCACTGGCCCTCTGGCTTCCTAGCCTTTGTAACTGTGCAGAATAAATTTGCATGGCCTCAGGCACCCATTGTCATAGCAGCCTTATGAGAGAAAGGCAGGTCTTCTCTCCTTCAGAACACTAGCATGCCACAGCCTGAGCCGCAAGACAGAAGCACTTCTAAAGAAGGAGAGAAACGTAGGATTTAATACCTTGGCAAAGGACCCAGGAAAATGGTTCATATGTCCTGCTCTTAGAAGCCCGGAAAAAATGATGAAACGAACATAGGAACACCAGAAGAGCTACCAAAACCTGAAAGAAGGGATCAAAAGAAAAGTGGGGAAGTGGACAGGTGTATGGGTCTTCATGTCTGACCCAAAACCCATCAGCTGACTTTTCTCCAAGAAAGCTCAAAGGCAAGGTGACATGAGCTGTCCTCCAAGGAAGGCATAAGCAACTTTCAGGGACTCTTCAGTGGTTACTTTCAGCAACCTGGGGCTGATGGTGAAAGGTATTGATATAAACCAGGAGGATGGGATGGGAATGATAGGATCTCAAAAGAGCAGAGGCGAGATGGCAGCACAAAGTCGAACTAGGGACCCTCAGTAGGCAACCTGGGAGCCCTCACCCATAAACCTATGGATAGGTTTAATAGGACTTAATATCCTGAGGTTAAGGTAGCTGGGAAGTTAAGAAAGGGCACTACCTAACACACAATCCAAAAAGATCAAAACAAAGCCAGCAGAAGTGTGAGACAAGTTGGGCCAGTGGAAAGTGTCTTAGTTACTTTTCTCTCATTGCTGGGATAAATACCTATCACTCAAAATGAAGGAAGGGAAGATTTATGTAGCTCACAGTTACTAGAGGTTTCAGTCCATATTCAGCTGGTCCAAGGCTGAGTGGAACAGGGTAAAGGGCATCCAGTTCATGGTAGCAGAACAACAACCTAGACAACTGGCCAACCAATCAGGGCAGCAGAGCAACAGCATGAGTCTGTCTCTCTGTCTCTCTTTATATTACATTCAGGCTCTCTGCCTCAGCCTATCCACCTTAGGCTACACCCATAATCCCAGCAGTACTCAGACCCTTAGTCCCATCAGTACTAAAACACATAATCCCAGTGGATCATGAGTCAAGTCTCAAACTCTAGAAGTCCCCACCCCATGATTGCATCAGGCTTTGGGGGGACAACTAGACATAAACCATAACAGAAAGTTATGACCCGTTGCCATTTCTCAAAGAAAAAAGATTGAGGGCTAGCAAGATAGCTCAGCAGACTAAGCACCTGCTTAGGCATGTGCAGGGGCCAGGGTTCCATCCCTGGCACCATAGACTCCCCTGGTTCCACCTCTGGGTGCACTGAGCCAGCCATTGAGACCAGGTATTGGTAGTGTCACGTGTAATCCCAGTGCTGGGGAGGCTGAAAACAGGAGGGTCAGTATGAGTCCAAGCTGCATAGTGAGACCCAGTATCAAATGCATTATTTTTTTAAAAAAATGATTGTAAAAGAACCTAGGTTCCCACAGTCAAGACCAAGTAACACCTCAGAGTCACTGACATGCTTCTCTGTGATCCTTCCAAACAAAAGCCCACGGACACTCATTTGGCCGATCACATGCCAGGAGAAGAAATAACCAAACCCATGGAGAGCTGTTAAATATTTGATCCAAGCTGACTTCAGAAAGTACCAAAGTATGATTGTGGCTCTGCTGTGAGGACCGAGGCATCTGAGCATCAGTGTAAGTGAAGTCCGGACATCAGGGCAGGCCCCCTGGGTCTGTTCCCAGGTTCCCAAAGTAGAATAAGAATCCATGCTGTCAGAACCTTGGCACTGAGTGGAGCTCCAGTCAGAATCCCCACGGCCAGAAACACCTGGGAACTGCCTCTGCTTTTGGCTGGAATAGTAAATCACTCATTTGCACATATGGAGGGTTAGCACCACCCTCAAAGACTGGAGAATAAACAGATGTTCATCTCTGGGAGAGCCCATGAAGTTCACCAGCATGGCTTCCAGAGGAACTGGACGGGCCATGGCAGATGGCAGAGTGCCACAGACAGAACCAGACGTGGTCCTGCCTGCAGTTCCTGTGCCACGTACACACCACATCCTGGCTGGAGCACGTCTACCCCAGCTTCAGATCCATCCTGCGTGGCTACCAAGGTGCAGAATGTGGCACTCCTTTTCTTTGTTAGGAAAAGAAATCAGGATGTGTGCATACAGGAAGGGCCACAGTACACAATCACGTCTCCTCCAGGTGCCAGTCCATCCTCCTACCTTCCACCACAGCATGGATTCTGCCCTATCTAACATAGCTCAGGATACCCCAGTAGTCCCCCATATCAGTGGCCTCCTGTTCATTTTACATGATGGCCTGTAAGACACTTAAGCTCCAAAGAGCAGGGGCTGCTACCATGTGGCTGAGATTTTAAAAAGTTCAGTGAAATACAGTACACTGAAACACCCTCCCATAACACAACTATACAACTCTTGGTATGCCAGCTTGGGCTTTGGAATTGGCACATTGCACACTGGGAAATCCACCATAGCCTTCCTGTCAAAAACAAAGGCTGCTGATTTTGAGTGGAAACTAGGTTAAGAGATAGCCCAGCAGCAGATGTAGGCTGTGATACAAGAATCCCTGAGCCAGTGGGCACATGATCCCAAGGAAATATAGATCTGGAGGTACTGTAGTCAGAAAAGACACTATCTGGGGTATCCACAGCCCCCCCACCAAAAAAAGAGTTACACTGAAGACTCCTGGGAGGAAACCCATGCATCTGTAGGAGCAGACCAAAGCCTGCTTGGCAAATGGGGACTAGCATGCCTCAGAGCCTGTTGGAAATGTCCAACTTTAAGACATTGACTTATGTAGTGGGTACATGTGATGGTTTGTGTATAGGTGTCCCCCCAAAGCCTCATGCAGTCTTGGGGCAGCTACTGAAATTGTAATTGATTATTGTGGAAATGAGTGCTGCCCCTCCACTGGGGCAGGTGATTTGCATTTCAATGTAAGGGAGCAGGAGAAGTTAGCTGCTTGAGCTGCTGCTAACTCTGTCCCAGCGCTCTTGCTCTTAGCCGCCACCATGGAAGGTTGCCTTCTGCCATGTGCCTCTCTGCCTTGGAGCCAGCTGAATATGAACTGAAACTTCCAGTAACTATAAGATAAATAAACATTTCCTTCCCTCATTTTGAGTCTCGGGCATTTGTCCCAGCAACAAGAGAAGAATAACTAAGACAGTACAGCAGTACCCACTACACTGGCTCAGTAATATACACCTCTCATCTGAACCACTCAGGAGGCTGAGGTCAGAGGATCACAAGTTCAAAGCCAGCCTGAGAAATTTAGCCAGACACTGTGTGAAATAAAAAGAAGTCAGTAGTAGAGTGCTTGCTTAATGTGAGTGAGTCAGTCTGTAGTTGCACTCACGCACACATGCACACACGCACAAAGTGCGTGCAATACAGCCTGACAGCAAACAGGTGTTCCCAGCACAATTCCCCAAGGGACCGAAGGGGTGCGCCGAGCTTGGGTGTGAGTCCTGAGGGACCCGGCATGCTGAGCAATCGCATCACTGATGCCACCCACCACTCTGCACCATCTCTCACTAGCTCATACTGATTCATGGATGTCCCCAAGCCTGAAGGAGTTCAACTCACTGCAGGTGCAAGATAGAAACAACCCGTTACTGTACCACAGGCACTTTCAGGCATAGCCCAGAGACAGAGGAGACACCAGAGCTTCCAGGGTCACATGAGCTGCTTGACTCTTTGGAGGAAGAGCGACGGGCAGAGGTAAGCAGGGGTGTAGACTCTCAGGCAGTGCCAGGGTCTTATCCAATTGGTCAGTTGCTTTTTTTTTTTTTTTTTTTTTTGCAGTACTGAGAATTGAACTCAGGACCCTGCACTTGCCAGGCAGGCACTTATTCTAGTGAACTATCTTCCCAGCCCCATTTCCTTTTATAATAGAGAAATTAATCTAGTAATAAATGCTGCTGCTACTGTTCTTGATGTTGTTTTAGAAGAAAAAATTACCCACAACACCTTGCTGTCCTCGAGTCACAGAATTCCTGGCCCCATCTCTCACTGTTTCTGGTCAAAGCGATCCCCGTGGTTAGCATCAGGCTGTGTGTAACTCTTCCGCTCTGCTCAGCTGGGGACTATGACTTGGGGTGGGACTTGCATGGTTCCATTAGATTGTGCATCTCCATCTTGCAGGGTGTGAAGAAGCCAGCAGCTGCATTGTCCCACTGAGAAAGCCACGAAGGCACCCGTTCATTCCCTTGGCAGCAGGAACTTCCATGAGTCAATTCTGCCTGAGCAGAATACGTGCAGAAGCTCCACGTTCTGGAAGAAGAAAACAAGACCCTTAGTCTAGCAGCATGCAGGGACCAGCCAAGCCTCGTGGCCTTGGAAGAGGATCTCTCTGGGCAAGCCGTGGTGTCCCCACAGTCCATGGCACAGCTCCGCTGCAGCCCTGAGAGGCCCAAAGCTGAGGGACAGCCATGCCCCACTCAGATGCCTGGCCTCAAGGCATGCATGGGAGTCGGTGAAGGTGCCGCGCTGTGGTGGTATTGTTACGCAGTCACACATAACCAGCTCAGTCTTTGTTTTCCCTCCTGAAAGTGGGAAAACACGTTACCTTCCAGATGTGTCCACAGCCTGTGGGAGGGAGGCTGTCTCCTGTTCCCAGCTGGCCTGGTTCTCTATCAGTGTTGCAGCAGAATAAACAAACTCCTTGGTTTAAAACAACACAACTTGATTCACTTTGTTCCAGGAGTTGGGATTCTAAAGCCAGTCTTGCTGGGCAGAAGCCAAGGCACAGATGTGGTGGGGCTGGCTCCTCCTGGAGGCCCAGAGGCCCCTCTCGTCTTTTGCAGCTTCCTGGTGCCACATGCCTTCCTTGCAAGCTGCCCCTTCTTCCACCTTCCAGGTGTAGCATCCTCACACCTCTGTTCCCACCATCACATTACCCTTTCAGTCCATCTCTTCTCCTCTTTTTGTAAAGACCTTTACTGGACCTCTTGGACAGCCCAGCACGCTTAAATGTTTGCATGTTTCAATGTTTGCTGTGGGAGAGTTTTTGTTTTGAGGCAGAAACTCTCTAGTTGCTAAATTGTCAAGGCTGGGCTTGAACTTGATATCTTCCTGTCTCAGACTCCAGAATCCTGGGATTATGTCCATTTGCCATAGTGCCTAGCTCTATGTGTGTTCCTTTAAGCTGCTAATCTTGCGTGGTGGTGTTACAAAGCTATAGAAATCTAATGATACAGATGCTTCTCAACTTGCGATAGATTATGTTCCAGTAAGCCATCACAAACTGAAAATATCAGAAATGGAAAATGTATTGCGTCCATTCAACTTACCAACTGACAAGCAGCACAACCATGGTAGGGTTGGTTGTTTCCACCTGGAGATCATATGTCCAAGGGGACCTGCAACTCACCACCTCTTAGACAGTGGAGAGATGTGGGGAAAGGAGAAGGAGAAAATCATATTGCGTATCTTACCCAAGGAAAGATCACATGTCAAGTTCAAAGTACAGTTTCTACTGATCAGCCATCATTTCTGCTTCGACACACAGTCAAAACATCCTAAGCTGAACCGCCACCAGCGGGCAGTGTCTGTCTCAGTCAAGGTTCTTCAGAGCAGCAGAGCCAAAACCTATACAGATGTGCATGAGGAAATTTATTGTCGGAAATAGGTCCTGCAGTTATGGAAGCTGAGTCCCCCCATGTGGTGCCCACGGGGTGGACACTATGAGAGCCCGTGGTGTCACTCAGTGTAACTGAGCACAAAGCTCTGAGCACCAGTGGGGGTGACCATGCATCCTCCAGCCTGAGGCTCAAGGCCCGAGATCTGGCATTCTTAATGCATGAGTCCTGGAGCCCACAAGGCAGGGAATCAGGAGCTCCAATACCTTGGGCCCAAGACGGGTTTCCTATTGTCACCAGAAGCAAATGCATCTTTCCTCCACCTTCTTGTTCTATCTGGGCCTCCATTGGACTTGCTGCTGGCCACCACAGAGTCAAGTATCGGCCTAGTCCAGAAACATCCTTGAAGACATACCCAGAAACCGTGGCTCTCCAGCTCCCTGGGCAGCCTTTAACCCAGTCAAGTGGACGTATGAAGTTTGCCTCACGCTACCTCAACTCCCTGATGCACACGGACAAGTTCCCTTTGCTTATAAGGGGAAAAGGCTCACAGATTTGGAGGATTTGCCTAGGGACATCTAGGGAGGCGTCGTCAGGCCTGCCACACTGGAGACACAGTGAATGCGGATTCATCAAGAGCTCCATCATAATGACTGTGTTCACCCACCTGTCACCATGTGCTTAGCTGATGCCAGCTATGGCAGACGATTGGTGATCTCCATCTTGTAGGAACTGAGAGTAGAGAAAAAAGGAACGGAGAGGAGGGCGCCACCTGAGCTGCTGTTGGCAAGGTCTCGAGAGCTACAGATCCGCGTTTTGTCAACGCCTGTTACACAGTTACCGCTTTTGTGCTGCTCTTGTGACACACGACAAATGTAGTCACTTAACCTACACAAAAAGAGGTTCTTGTAGGTGAGAAATCCAAGCTAAAGTCAGGGTGCTGGCCGGGCTGTGCTCCTTCCTGAAGCTGCAGGTGAGAACCAGTTTCCTGGACTTCGTAACTTTCCATGCCCGTGCTGCCTATCTCCAATCCCATCTCCCCTGCCTCCTCCTTGCTCTCCTAAGAGCCCTGGTAGTTGTCCCAGTCCCTGAGGTCACCTAGGACCTCATCCTCACCTCACTGGCCAGCTGAGCTCCCCTGCCGCAGGATCTAGAGACTAGGACATGGCTATTTTGGGGTTTGCTATCCTGCTGACCACACTGTGTCACCTCAGGGAGAGCTTCTAAAAGTACTCTCCCCTTAGTCCGCAGAGCAGCAGCCAGTATGGTGAGCTCTAACCATCCTTGCTTTGCAGACGGGGTAGGGTAGGGCGGACAGAGACTCATTTCCCAGGTCACACAGTACATCCTGGTTGTATTTGAAACCATAAAGCTTGGCTGTAAAGTTCACTCTTCCCAGCCCTGCACCGCGTGCCCTGTAAGAAATGCCTACTGTGTGCCATACCTGTGCTGGGCTGCACAGGTTGTCATAAACTGCCTGTTTCCTTTCCGTAAAGAATGAGATTCCAGTAGCACCTGCCTACAATGCATCATGAGTCATCGCGGGGGTTGGCTCATGTGCACGACACGTCTCAGACCCTTTTATATTCCCTTTCCATCTCCTCTTCTCTCAGTCTCCTTCACTTTCATAAAGTAATCTACCTCCCCGTTGCCTGTCATCTAGCTCTTATTTTGCTCTTTAGTCTATACTGTGGATTTCTTGTGTAAGAGAAACTGCGTGATATTTAAGCTGTGTGTGTAATGTAGTTCACAAAACATTACAGTCCCTAGATGCGCCCCTTTCCCTGCAGATGACTGGAAGTCATCCTTTCCTAGCAGAGTTGTGCTCCACGGCATGTGACATTTTCTTTAGACATTCACCCGTTGATGGACACATACCTATGTTGGATTGCGCTACCACGAACATAGGCATGCGTGGACCCCTATCATGTCTTGACTCCTAGGAGGAGAGGTACCTAGGAGGGGGGCGACTGGGTCCAACGAAGTCCTCCTTTTACTTTTTGAGGAATCTCTGCATTCATCTCCACAGTGACTGTCCTGGCTTACACTCTCGCCAACATTGTAGAAGGGTTCCTTTTCTCCTGTAGCCTCTCCAACGCTTATTACCATTTAATTGTCTGATGATGGCCATTCTTGTTGGAGTGAGGTGGAAACTGTAGCTCTAATTGGCGTTATTCTAGTGAACAGCAACAGTGAACATTTATGCATAACTTTATTGGCAACTCTTACTTCTTCTGAGAACTGTGTATTCATTGCAGTGGTCCCTTTTCAATGGGTCCTTCATGTAGGGGTCTAGTTATTTTTTAGTTCTTTATATATTCTAGACATCCTCTGTGTGAGGTGCAGCTGGCAAAATCTTTTTCCCAGCCTGTAGGTTGCCTCTGCACTCTGTTGGTTATGTCCTTCGCTGTACAGATGCTTTTCAATTTACTAGGATCTCATTTATTGATGTTTTATATTATTTCTATTATTTCTCTAATTTTAAAGCTCACAATAGAGAAAATTCCCCCCGGAGGCCCGGGGAGGTCTTCGTGGAATCCATTCTGCATTTATCGAGCTTACGGTGTCACCACACCCCACCCCCGGGACTGAGAGAGGTGACATGGAGCACTGCTCCCCAGAGACAGCCTTCCAGAGTCAGCCTGCCGACCTCTCCAGCAGCAGCCTATGAGAGGGGCCAAACCATCCCTGGGACCCTAAGCTGGAAGAATGATAGAGCTTTCCCCAGGGCAGTGTGGCTGAGAGAGTCCTGCAAGGGGACAGTGGTAGGAAACAAGGCTCCTGCAAGCAGGCTGAAGACCAGCAGATGCTTGGTCTAACCCAGCTAGGGCAGACTCGGCTCACACGGACACTTTCCTGTGCCGGGAGAAGCTTGCAGGTGTGGGCCAGAGCAGAATTGCTCTGGAAGCAAAGATGAGCGCAAGGCGATTTCGCTGGGGCCCCGTCTCTGAGCCCACCATCACCACCCCAGCAGGAGCCCCAGCAGGAAACATCTGTCAGGCCAGGCTGTCGGCCCGCTCAGACTGCCCAGGTTTCCATTCTCTTTACAAAGCTTCTCCCCATCGACCCCTGCAGCACCGTGGAGACAGAACTCCAAATCGCTGTGGAGTTTATAGGGGTTTTAGATAAATATGGAGAGGAACGTGGAACAACATCGCTCCATGAAGCTTGGCTGTCCTGTCCTCTCAGCCGCTTCTGTCCGTCACCCTTGCACTTCGGCCGGAAGTCCGTGCTGCACACACGCCTGTCTCAGGTGAGCACTGTCCCCAGCTCCATCCTGCCTGGCTCCCCAGGGGAAGACTCAGCCTTCTTCACCGGGAGACACAGAAAAGCCCTTCAGAGCTGATTCTGCAGATACGTCCTCGGTTTATAAAGCACACACGAGGCCCCTTGCAGTAGGTATGAAGCAAGCGCCCTGCGTTCTTTTCACAGAGTAAGGAACTGCGGACCCAGCATGGTGGGATCGCGCCAGGTTACACAGGAGGCAGCGAAGCCAGAGCCACCCGCTCCCTCTCCACGGGCAGCAACCGCTCCACCTCGCCTCCCGACGACAACAAGGAGAAAGGTCTCCAGGTCTCAGGCCAGGCTGCCGCAGCCCCTTCTCAAGTCACCACTTAGTATTCTAATGTGCACAATTTCCACGCTGGAGAAGAGAAACTCCAAAGATTTTCCTTAGAAGGCCTCGGAGCTTAATTTCTCCCAAATGGCCCTGAGGATGGAAAAAGTCTCCCAAATTGAGATTGGCGGGCGGACGGGACCCTTTTCGTCTGATTTTCTTCTCTCCTTTCTTGGCACCAGCAGGCTCGGCTCGCGCCAGTGGAAAATTCCCAAGTGCCAAGCAGCTCTCCAATAATCAGCATGCAAAAAGTTGAAAAAAGAAAAAAAAGAAATCCTTTCCTTTAAGACAGCCCAACAGAGGGCAAGGAAGGGCTCCTACTGATGTGTGTGTGCTATTCAGGCCTCTGACACCTCTCTCTGGACCGGGAGGCTCACGCCCACCTCCAGCCTGTGGCGGCTTCTGTCTGTCACTGAGACTGACACTGGATCCTACAAGAGCCTGGCTTAGGGACTCAAGAGGGTCTCAGACACAGAGTGTGACCACAGCCAGCCCTGGGCGTAAAAATGTCACGGGAAAGAAAGAGATGGAGACACAGAGACGCAGAGGCTGGCAAATGCCTCGCAGACAGCCCTAGACAACCAGCTGTAGTGCACGGTGCTCTAGTCAGAAGACAAAGGTGTTTGGTTCTGCTTCTTGCAGTGTCAGGTTAATACGATATATTCATCCTCACGAAGGACCTGTGCATCAGGCGCTGCTAAATGCAGAGTTCAACACAGCAAAGAGTCTAAGGCATCCTGGGTGCGGGCAGCTTTCATCCTGAAAATGGGGACAAGTGTTAGAAGTAACAGGGAGCCAGGACAGGGGCACATGCCTGTAATCCCAGCATTCTGGGAGACTGAGGCAGGAGAGTTTATAAATTCAGGTCAAGCCTGGGCAACTTCAGGGCTTCTAGAGATCCTGTCTCAAAACAAATATAAGAAGGGCTGGGTGAGTGGGAAAGCCCAGGTTCCATCCCTAGTCACACACACACACACACACACACACACACACACACACACATAGTGACAATGACCCAATGTGTTGCAGTGTTACAGTACTATTGAGGGGACTGTGAGAATACATGGGCCCCAGAAAGTTGATGTTTATTTGATGTCAGTGTTTTCATAAAACACATCGCCACCCACTGTCACTTTAGTCAAACTTGCAAGGCTCATCACAGGTAACTAGGCCATGTGACTGATGAGGACACAGACTCAGAAGTGTTTAGGACTACCAGGGTCCTACAGGGCACCCACAGGTGAGGCGGGCCCACCCCACATCCAGATACTCAGTCTACACAGCATGAGGCTCCTTGGTCCCCATGTTATGGCAATTCTGCCAGTCACACCCCTGCTCAGGGTTTTTTTCAGGGAACATAGGGCCCAGGAAAGAGATGCAGCCCAGCAGGACCCACAAGCGTGCACCTTCTTATCTCCACTCCCCTCAGCCCCTGCTCAGCCCATTCCAGCCCCATTTCCTGGACAAAAGAGACCTAGGGGCTCCATAAACTTACCTCAGCCCTGTTCTGTGCATGTACAGGACTCCAAGTCTACAAGGAGCCTCTGTGCCCACGCCTGGGGCACAGTTCTTTTCTGAGCCACCTCTCCCCTCCTCCTTGGATGCCCTGAGGATAGTCAGGGCAGGTTTCTGGGCACAAGGGTCCCTGGCACTGTGTGGGGGCACTTCCCTGCTGACATTAAGAGCGGCCCCCGAGATGCAGGTCAGGAGCTGTGTTCTGGCCTGTCCACCTCAGTTTGCTAAGATAGCTCTTGCTTACTGTCTTAGTTACTTTTTACTCGTTGCTGGGACAAATACCTGACACTCAAAATGACGGAAAGAAAGATTTATTTAGCTCACAGTTGCTGGAGGTTTCAGTCCATATTCGGCTGGCCCAAGGCTGAGTTGAACAGGGCAGAGGGCATCCAGTTCATGGCGGCAGAACAACCAACTCACCGGAGCAGAGAGTAACAGCACTTTAAAAAGTCTCTTTGTGCTCAGTCACTCTGACGTGGGCCCGTTGTGCCCTAGGGTGGAACCAATCACACCCCAGGATGGGCCCTTGATCCCGCTCTAGGGAGGAGCCAGTCATATCCTAGGCAGGCCCAGGTCATGCTCCAGGGAGGAACCAATTGTAACACATAATCCTAGTGGATCATGACTCATGTCTCAAATTCTAGTAGTCCCCGCCCCATGATTGCATGAGGCTTTGGGGGGACAACTAGACATAAACCATAACAC
>PVKN010000961.1:0-30569 GCA_004027915.1 Capromys pilorides
CTGAAGGAGAAGGAGAAGGAGAAGGAGAAGGAGAAGGAGAAGGAGAAGGAGAAGGAGAAGGAGAAGGAGAAGGAGAAGGAGAAGGAGAAGGAGAAGAAGAAACAAACCCAGCTTTGGCAGGATTTGAAATCTCACGAGCTGCTACCAGCTATGACCCCCGGCCTCTGGCTGGCCCTGCTGGCCCTGCGGAGGGAAGCAGCTCTGGCAGGGAGCCAGAACGAGGTTGCAGGAACAGGAACGGGACGGGAGAGGCCTTCCACAGCACAAGACCAACCCCAGACCCTGGGGCTCTTGTCTGAGCGGAGAGGAAAGAGGAGAGAAAGGAAGGAGGGTAGCACCCCACTTCTATGCAAAGGTCACCCGACCCGGCAGCCCCAGAGATTTCCGCATCCAGAGGGCTGAGGTCAAGGCTGAGTCCTCAGAGAAGGGAAGCAGTGTGCAGCCTGGGCCTAGAAACAAGCCTGCTAGCAGCCAAGAGGAAAAGGGCTTGTGGTCAGGCAGCCCCACTGTCTGAGAGGAGGAGCCTGCAGCTTCTCAGGAAGGGCAGGAGCTCCCTGGCTCCAGGCCGCCTTCACCCCGGGCCTCAGGGTCCTCCAGGGCAGCTCTTTCTTCTGGGGGTCCTCACAGCGCTGGCCTCGCTGCCCTGGGCTCCAGGTGCTTGATGGTATATGGTGGAGAAGAGGCGGGCTCCAGGAAGCCCCACAGTCAGTGCAGTGCTGGTGAGAGGGCTGGAGGAGGCAAGAGGGTGCGTGAAGGTGAGGGGCTGGGGGGCTGGCCCGGGCACATCCCGGACAAACAGCTGGAGTGGGGTACCTGAGGCTGAATGGAGGGAGGACCCCCAGGAGGAAGGGCCAGAATCAGAAGTGTCCATGGGCTCACTGAGACGGACACTCGGATCTGGCAAGGGATCCTGGGGTCCCATGGGAGCAGGCAGGGTGAGCTGGAACCCTGCGTGGGTGGGGCAAGCAGGCAGAAGCCAGTAGCAGGTGCCTCCCGAGGGTCAGGGGCTGGCTCCCCTCCCCTGGAGGGCAAGGGGCATCTTGGCCCGGGGGGATGCCCTATGAGGGCCGGCATGGGCCACGGGCTAATTAAAGTGGTGCCGACACGGGTGAGTGGAAGGAAAGAGGGAGGAAAGGAGGGAAGGGGAGTGGGATAGGAAGGCAGGTAGGCAGGCAGACGGACAAATAGATAGGTGAGTGGGTGGACGGACAGATGTGTGGACGTGTGTGAGTAGATGGATAGTTAGGCGGGAGGTGGATGGATGGATGGATGGACAGTCAGAGGTGGACTGGGGCGGGTGGACAAGTTGGGGTGGACGGACGTGGGTGGATGGCTGGGAGCAGGAAGGAAGCACCGGGTGCTGACTGCCAAGGAGCAGGCCAGACCAGAGGAGCCCTGGAGTCCAAGCTGGGATCACGGGAGCGGAGGTCAGAGCCCTCGGCCACAGGACACCACCTGGACAGCGGGGCGGGCACGGCACCCACGGCACCTGGCCACGGGCCTGAGAGGCAGCCCCCACCTCGATCCAGCACCGCCTGCCTTACCTGCCCCAGGGGAGCACGTACCTTTGATGTGCTTCTCCTGGAACTCGGACAGGAAGCGTGTGATGCGGTCTGAGGGGATGGCGAAGGAGATGCCGGCTGTGACCTTGAGGGTGTTGATGCCGATGACCTCGCCGTCCTTGGCAGAGCATGGGGGAGGGTCACCAGGGGCCCCCCGAGGCGCAGAGTCCACAGGGGTCAGAGCTGATCAGCGGGCCCCCACCCTCCCTGCTAACCCAGGCCCCAGGGACTCCCTGCTCTCCCTGGAGGCTGTTTCTGGGGTGTTCGAGGCTCTGTCATGGCCCCCACCCCCAGTGCTCTGCCTGGAGCCAGCTGCTGGCTAGGGAGGAGGGGCAGTCAGGCACCCCTCCCTCCAGCCCTCCAGCACCTGTGCCTGCCCTGCTCATCACAGAGCGCTGCCCATTCCTGCCATCGCTCGGGAAGGAGACCCTCCCAGCCTGACCTGTGCCCCAGCCCCAGCAGGGGGCTCGTGGCTTAGGAGAGCCCTGGGAAGGCTCCAGTGTCCTCCTGGGCAGGAGCGGCTCTGGGCCCAGCCTCTGCCTACTGCCTGGGTGACCCACGGCGGCCACCAGCCCCGGCTTCCTGGGTGTCGGATGCAGCCTCACCCTGCACAGCTGCCCCAGGCCCATCTGGACACGGCCGCCAGCCAGCCTCTGACTCCCAGCCTGGCTCCCACAGTGCCGGTGCCTGCCGGTGCCTGCCAGTGCCTCGGTGGCCCCTGGTGCTCGGTGGCCCCCAGAACCCCGTTCCCCCTCCTCCCTCCTTGTGCCCCTGCTGAGAGCCTCTGCCTCCGGGAAGCCCTCCCTTCCCAGAGCAGGCTCCACCTCCAGGGTCCTTCTAGAACCATCTCATGCTGCCCATGTGGCTCCTGGGTGCGTTCCCTTCTATGACAAGCCCTCCTAAGGCTGGGACAGTGCCTAACTGAACTGAACTCCCAGCCTCACTCTGGGAAAATCTCACCGGGGTGAGGAGCTTGACTTTGGGGCCAGAATGGGGGCCAGTGAGTGAGAGTGCCCTCTCGTCTGTGCAGGGGAGCCCACAGCGCGACGGGCCGAACTGGCCCTCCCTGCCCCACCCCGCTGCAGGGCCCTGGCTGGCCACAGTCCTCACAGAGTCCCGCTCCTCATGGGAGCACCACGCCAAGGAGCCCAGGCAGTGCCAGCCTCGGCGGCCCCCCTCTGGCACTACTGGGGGTGCTGTCTGCCCTTTGATGCTGTGCCCACAGGACCAGGGACTCACCAGGTTCACCAGGGGTCCCCCGGAGTTCCCATACTGCAAGCAGAAAACAGGGCATCAGCCGTGACCCTGGATCCCAGCTGTGGCTCTAGCCAGGGATAAGATGCACCTGGCCCCACACCACAGTGAGAAAAGCAGAGCCCAGGGCAGAGCACAAGGCCCGGTCCTGAGCCACGTGGGCTACGTGGCCAAGCCACACACTTGCACCTTTGCCACTGGGTAGTACCCACTGGACACATGCAGATCGGGGCAGTGAGCTGCTGCAGACAGAGGCCGTGTACGGGATTTCCGGGCTAAGCTCTGGTCAGGCTCCATGCTGACCAGGGGAAGCACGCTGTGCGGGAAGACCTTTCCAGCCAGGGGACGTGTCTGGTGGTGGGCAGGTTCTGGGCACAGGGTGACCCTGAGGTTTGGGGCATGGCCGGCAGGGCACTCACGTTGATGATGGCGTCCGTCTGGATATAGTCCATGTCCGAGTCCCGCAGGCCCAGCTGCTTGCCATCCCGCTGGGCACTGCTGATGATGCCCGTGGTGACCGTGTTCTGCAGGGCGAAGGGGCTGCCGATGGCCACCACGAACTCGCCAGGCCGCAGGTCTGCCGAGTTGCCCAGCAGCAGCACCGGGAGCTTCTTCTGAGGAGGGCGGGCGTGGAGGCACTCACTCGACCCAGGTTCTGGCTGAGTAGGTGCCCGTGCGGCCAGAGCCCCGGGCTGCACCCGTGTCACCAGCAGGGCCCCCGCTTTGGTGCTCACCTTGGGGTGGATCTGGATGGTGGCGATGTCCGACTTCTTGTCGATGTGCTTGATGGTAGCCTCGTAGGAGTCGCCGCTCTGCAGCTGCACCTTCAGCTGCTGCCGGCCCGAGGCGGCCTTGTTGCTGGACACCACGTGCGCATTGGTGACGATCAAGCCGGCCTCCGACATGATGAAGCCAGAGCCACTAGTCTGGGGTATGTTGCGGCCAAACAGGGGATGTCTGTGGGGGGCAGGCAGAGCTGCTCAGAGCAGGACCTCGGAGTCGGGGGGGGGGGGGGCGGGGCAAGGGCCGGGGGGAACACATGCTTCAGTGTCCTGCCACAGGGCTGCGCACCACTTCCTAGCCATGGCCATGTCACGGTCATCACTGTGGTGCGCTGTGGTGACAACACCCCAAGGTAGCCAACCATGCTGCGCCACAGCGGGCACTGCCACGGGGAAGCCCAGTCGGGCGAGCTGGTACTCTGGCTTCTCAGCCAGGTAAGCCCAGGGCCCGGTGCAGCACAGACATGAGGCCCAAGGCTGTGAAACAGAGATGAACGGAGCAGGGACCCAGAAGCCGGCAGTGCATGGAGAGGAAACCCTTCAGGGTGGAGCGTCTGGCAAGGGGCAGGACAGGATGGCCTCTGCCAAGTACAAGGTGTCACCAGGCTTGGCAGGACCAAGGACAACAGCCGGCACCCTGAGCTCTCCCTCTGGGCCAGCACGAGTTTCCTGGGTGCAGCAACGGGGGCCCAGCGGTGTCTCCCAAACAAAGCCTGAAGCCCAGCCCTGAGCCCCACACAGAACTCATCTAGGAGCGGGGTCTCTGCAGAAGTTACCATGGGGCTGTGCTGTGCCCCACACCCAGGAGCAGCATCTGCCCCTCGGGAAAGGGTCAGACACACACTCAGGGTGCAGACTCTGGAAACAGGTGGCATGGTGACCCTAGGAGGTGAGGGGTCTGCAGCACACTGGCCTCTGATCCCCGGCACTGGCCGTGGCCTCCAGCCCCGAGAACTGGGGGACAGTGCAACTCTGCTGTTGAGGCTCTGAGAACTATGCAATCTCCATCTCCACTCCCTTTAAAGGAGGGGAAACTGAGGCCCAGAGACACTGAGCCACTCGTCTGGGCCAGGCAAGCAGGCAGGCACAGGGCAGAACGGGGCTTTGCAGGCAGGCACACTGTCAGCCACTCTGCACGACGCCCCAGCGTCTGTCCCCAGAGGGCAGTCTCGGTCCCGGAGGCCTGTGGTGTCCGCTGTGCCTGGCATGAGAGGGCCGAGGGGCCCTGTGGCCTCCACACCCATGCCGGGTCAGGGTCATGGCTGGAGGCTCCTGTGCTGGGCTGGCTTAGATTGTCATCTCTAGGCTGAGAGGTGCCATTGCCTTGGGCCAAGCATGGTGACCAGCTGGCTCAGGGCTGGTGTCCCAGGGAAAGGCTGCAGCCTCCCAGTCACCCAAAGGCTGAGGACATGGAGCTCAGCAGCCAGCTGTAATATCCTCAGTGACACATCTCTCAGGATGGGGGCCTGAGGGGAGGCAGGGAGAGATCGCCAGGGTGGGCGGGTGCACTTGGGTCTGAGGTCAGAGGCCCCCTGGGGGCCTGAGTGTCTTCAGAACTTGGTTTCCACCTCAAGGAAGTGGGGACCACACAGCAGCCTCCAGGGGTTCATGGGAGATGTGACCCGATCCAAGGAATGGGGGGCCCTGGAACCCCAGGGGGTTGAGTCCCTGTGAGTCTGCCTCCCTCCTCTGCAGTGGGCACCCCTGGGCTGCGGCAGGGGACACAGTCTATGTCTCCATGAGGAGTGGTGACGCCCAGGAACAAGGAAGCCCTGAGCTGGACCCAGCACCCTCTGGGAGTCAGACCAAGGAGCCGGGCAGCCGGGCTCCTGATCCCAATCAGAACAGCAGGCTCCCTCCTGTCTGCCACCTGCTCCACCCCCAGAGCCTCGGGGTACAGAAAGTGGCTGAGGAAACACAGCAGGAGCAGCTCACTCTCCCTGGCCACACATCTGGGGTCTCGGCCAAGGTGGAAAGAGACCAGGCCCACAAGAGCCACGACACCTGAGGGACCTGTGCTCGGGCTCAGACAAGCCTGGGTGTGGGGACGTGGAAGTGGCACCGGGCGCCCTGAGGAGCCGCAGGGGCCTCGTGGGGAGGACAGGGCTGCGCACCTGAGAAAGAGCTCGATGTGCACCACCGCGGGCGCGATCTTCTCCACCACGTCGGCGATGAAGTTGAACTTGTACCGTGGGCTGCTCACCTGGTGGAGACCTGCGCTGGCCAGAAGAACCAGGCGTGTGAGGGGCTGTGCCCGGGGACCTGCACACCTCAGTGGGCCCGGTCATATGGCCCTGCTGGAAAGGCCCTCAAGAGCGGGCCTGCGAGAGCACATGCCGTACTCCACACCCCTGGGAAACGTCTACCTGCTCTGGGCTTTGACCGCCTCTGGAACACCATCATGGGTGCCTTTCTGCGGCACGTGGCCATGGGTACCCACGTGACTCGCAGACGGAAACACCCACACAGGGGAAGCTTCGAGGTCCACTCTCACTGGGCTCTGGGAACTGCCAGCCCGAAGCAAAGGCTGCCATCTGGGTGGCTGTGGAGCTGGTGGGCACTGGTACCTAGGGTCCCTGTTGGTGGCCCATGCCAGAGGACTTGCTGGGGAAGGAAACCTCCACGCAGGGTCTGGCGCCCAGGGGCGACCCTCCTGTGCTCAGGGCTCCCTGTGCCACCACTTCCCTGCCGCCCAAAACTGCAGAGCAGGTGCTGGGTCCCCAGACTAGGCCAGGCCTGCTCCCACCCCCGCCTCACAGTCCTGGGGCTCAGGCTGCCCCTAGGGGCCTGGTGGAAGGAAGAAGCCACCGCTGCTGCCAGCGGGGCTCTGACCCCCGACGCCTGTGCCCACAGTTTTTGCTTCCCAGGGGGTTGGAGGACCCAGAACTTGGCCCCACTCATTCCACAGGCTGTACTGGGACAGGTGTCAGAGACTCCAGAGGGTCACCAGAGGACAGGGGTCCCGAGGAGTGACCTTCCTGGGGTGGCCTCCACCACGCCACTGCTACCACCCTGCTCCTCCACCGAGACACCGGGCAGGGCACGGCCTTCCCATGCAGCGCCTCTGATCACCTTCCACACGACAACCTGGACACAGAGGACTGCTGTGGTGAGGGACAGGCGAGTGACCACTGAGACCCATGCAGCATGTCTGGGAGGGGAGAGGAAACCCTGGAGCAAAGTGGAAATCTGGAGACGTGGACCAGGCCTGGAGGACACTGCAGGCCCCAGGTCTGGCCAAAGGTCCCTGCGGATGCCGCAGTGACCATGACAGAAGGCAGAGAAAGACACCCCCCCCCCCCTGCAGTGCTGAGTGGGACCAGCTGCTCCCGTGTGACTTCACGGGAAGGAAGACACCTCTGTCCAGCCCACCCAGCCCCAGGGCACCTGGCGGCCCACGGCAGGCCTGGAGGCCACCTGCTATGCTGCAGTTTGCGGGACTGGACTCCTCCTGCTCTGTACCCGGTGACCTCTGGGCAACATCTAGCGGGACACGGGGCACCAGGGACAGAGGGGTGCAGGCAAAGGGGTTTCCCTTTGCCGCAGACTCCTGAGCTTCTTTCGTGGGTCAGTCACTTGCAGACAGAGCTGAGAAAGGGGCCGTGGCAGGGCTGGCCCCTTCCTGCAGGGCCACAGACATGCAGAGGTGGGGGGGCTGTCCGGCTGGAGCCAGGCACTGCTCCTTGGGGACAGGGACAGCCTTCTCCAGCCTCACCAGTACCAGCAGACAGGGGCCACGCTGGGCTCCATCCGGCATGGCACAGGGCAGAGCCACAGACCACGTACCAAGGGGATCCAGCCTTCAAGCTCCAGTCAACTGAGAGGCCCATTTTACAGCCAGGGAAACTGAGGAGGGGAGGCTAGCATCTTTCTCAGGGACAGTGGGTCTGGCCATGGCTTGGGTCAGGGGACAGGGAGCCTAAGGACCACGCAGGGCCCGCCGGGCCTGGCCCTTTAAGTCGCCCCACACAGATGAGTCAGCGGTGAGTCAGGGCCGGCCCAGGGCTGGGAAGCAGACCGTGTTTATTTGGGGTTTAGAGAACCCCGCCCCCGCAGTGAGGGGCCAGGGCAGATTCAGCTGTTGTGTTTCGCATTTTTTTCAAAAGCAAACTCAAGTGGAATCCAAAGGCTTGGCGGTTTGGTCCGTTTGATCCTTTGGTCCGGGGAACTTGGCACAGAGCAGAGCAACCAGGCCAGGTGTCCGGCGGTGTCTCTTGGGAGAGGGAGGGGTGCAGCAGGGTGGACGGGCTCAAGTCCACGGCACAGATGGGGAAACCGAGGCCCACAGTGGGAACACCGCGGAGCCGCCATGGACAGCTGCCGAGGCAGCACGCTGCCCAGCCAAGAGCAGCTCGGTCCACTTGGAGTGGGGCGGCGCTCGGCCTGCAGAGCACACGCCCCAGTCCCACCAGCACAGGGCTGAGCTGCAGCTCTGCCCTGCGTCTGCGACCTTGGGGTGAGGCCTCCCGGGTCACCTAGTTGCTTCGCCCTTGGTTTCCTCATCTGTGGCAAGGACGGCAGTGGGGCCTGGCTCTTGGGTCCCCGGCAGTGGGTGAGGTGATGATTTTAGGGTGCTGTGCGTGGCCTGAGCACTACAGGACCGGTGCATGCAGGCCCCAAGCCTGGAGAGTGCCTGGGACACCCCGCCATCGCCCTGGGACCCCAGGGACCCCTGGCTGCACATTCTGTAGGAGGGCCTCCCGCAGGAAGGGCCGGCCACCGCCTGCACCGTGGAGTGGGAGTGGGAATTCAAGACGAAACCAGGCCGGACCCAAGCCCATGCCGGACTGAGGCCAGCGCTCCTGGAGGCCAGGCAAAGCCCAGAGTGGGGCGGGGCGGAGGGCCTGGCTATGAGCCCCGGCTGGTCCCCTGACCCTTTTGGGCCTTAACTGTGGTGAGAATTCATGAGATCACAGTGTTGGGAGCCGTGACCCCGTGACCGTGGGATATGAAAAGGGTGGCCCCGTGCATCAGGCCAAGGCCACTGCCCTCCCACCCCTTGGGGAAGACCTGGCCCTCGGATGACAGCAGGGCGGACGCTCACAGTGGGGATGGGGTTCACAGGGGATGGGAGGGAGAGCCGGGCGCCACGTCCACGGGAGTGGTCAGCATGGTGCGCATGGCCTGTGTCTGCTGCGGTAAGGATGGGGCTTGGGGACCTCACTTCACGCCTCTGCCCTCCCCCGTGTCCTCATCAGACCATGCGGGGAGGCCTTGTCCTCTGGGGCCCTGGGCCTTGCAGGTACAGCCAGAGCCCTCTCCTCCCTGTCCCTGGCCAGAGTAGAGGGTGGGCCTGTGACACCAAACATCCCACACCCCCCAGGTGTCCCCGCAGCACTCTCATGGGCATTGTCCCCAAGCCTGCCCTCCTTGACGCTCATGCCCGTACCTGCGCTCACAGCCACCACCTCAGCTGTCCACAGACTGGTGCTGGTGCACCCAGCCACCCCTTGCCTAGGGCCAGCATGCCCTGGCCCAGGATACCAGCCATCTGTGAGTGGCCACCAGACACCTGGCCCACCCCCTGCTAGCTCCTGTGCTCCTCACCTGGGCCCCGGCTGCCAGCCTCGCTGGGGCTGCTGCCAGCTGCCACCACCAGGCGGCCGCCCTGCTCTCCTCAGCCCTGCCCTCAAGGTGGTGTCCTGATCTGGCTTCGCCCTGCCGTCCTCTGTCCTCACACCTAAATCAGGGCTTCTGCTGGCTGCAAGGTGAGCCCTCCGGGATCTCATGCCTCCCTCGCTGGGCTCCGGCTCCCACACCTGGCACTGTGCTGTCCTCAGATCCCACCTCAACCTGCTCTGTGCAGAGGTGGCCCTGGGCCCGAGTGTGCCAGGCACTGCACTGCGCCACGCAGGTAGAGAGAGCACAGAGGACACGTCGCTACCCTACCCACTCGGTCTGGGCCTGAGGACATGTGCGGCCCCAGAAGCAGCTTCAAGGATCAGACATCAAAGCCAGGGATCTTGAAAGAAAAACACGGGTGGCACTGTGGGACTGAACCACCTTGGCCAGCTGCAGGCACTGGACCTGCCACTCAAAGCCTTCAAGTCTGCGGGCTTGGGCTGGAGGAGGAGGAGGGAGACCTCCCCATGCAGACCTGGGGCCACCTCAACACCCACCAACTGTTCAGGATGCCGGAGGTGAACACGAAGGACACACGGAGGCTTCGGCCTCAGGCCTCAGAGGCTCAGTGTCTGGGCAGGATGCAGAGAGGAGATTGGCCAAGGAGGAATCATGCAAGCTCTGACAGTGCGGCGCTGGGGGCCAACCTGGGCACTGTGCCAGGGAGGGCAGCCCAGGGTGCAGGGCATCTCAGCTGGCGCAGGAGGAGGGATGTGGGCAGTGGGCCTGGTGCATGCAAAGGCCCTGGGGTCAGAGGGGCTCCAGGATGCTAGGGAGGCATGACAGGACCTCAAAAGTGTAGGCAGCCCTGGAGGGGGTCGGGCAGTGCCACACAGGATGGGTTATCAGGGCCACCCTGGCTGCTGGGTGAGAAATGAGGAGGAGGAGGGAGGATGAGGAGGTCAGGGAGGACTAGGGTTGGAGACCCTGCTGTGACCCCAATCTGCAGGCTCCTGAGCCCCTGGCACCAGGCCACTCCCAAGATTGAGAAGGAGACAGGCCCAACCTGTGAACACTGGGGACCAGGAAGAGCTGATCCAGGAAGGGATACAGCAATGCCAGACATGGTAGTAGCTCACACACCACGGGGGCGGGGGGCAATGGCTTCCAGCAAGTTTTGCTGTCTGACCCCAGACTAGGGACCCCTAAAGACAGCCCAGGGTGCCAGAGAGCACAGCTGCCAAAGCCTGCCAAGCCCCGTGTGTCACTCCAGCAGAGAAGCGGCCGGCACGCTGCAGGGAGGATGCTGCCGCCCCGTGGCAGCCCGAGCGTGAGGTCCTTGTGCCGTGGGAGACAGTGGCTGGCCACCCGCGGTCCATGCGTTACCAGTACCCTGGGGCGGACAGCAGCTCCGCAGAGCCCTTTGAGGGCCACCAACAGTCTGGGTCAGGGGAGCTGTTTGCACCTGGAGCCCCGGTGGCCCAAGTGCCCTGGGGACCGGCGCCTCCCACCTTGCTCCACCAGGACTCCCTCCCAGGGCTTGTGAATGGGGACCTTGCGCCCCTGACCCCCTTCCTGCGCCTGTCTGTCCTCATCAGACCTCACGGACGTCCCTCGGTCACACGTTCTGTCAGTCATGCACAAGGACTCTGCCAACCACCCGCCTGCAGCCCCTCAAGCCCTGTTCTGGTAGCGTCTGCCACTGCAGGGCCAGGGCCAACCCACCCGGGCCCTGTGCCGCTCCGAGGACACCGTGCCAAGCCCTAGGCGGGATGGGCCAGACTGCGGTGTGTCACCCCTGACCTAGCAGCACCCTGACGTCCTGCCTCAGTCCCCCGGCATGGCCTGAGCACACCTGGCCTTGTGGTCCCTCACTCCGCTCTGGACTGGATGTAGAGACAGGCAGGAGGCTCCGACCCACAGGATGGAGCAGCCGCTCACCATCCCGAGCCTGCCCCACCTCGGACATCCATCCCCCAAATCGCCGGTCCAGCCTGGCCTCCCCAGCTCTGCTCCCCAGCACAGCAAAGCCTCTAAAACCCCTGCCGCTGCAGAACCCCTTTCCCTACAGCACCCTCTGCGGGCTCCCGTCCTCCAGCTGGTCAGTGCACCCCCAAGGTGCCCCCCGTCCTGCAGCGGCCTCCAAAGAGCTGTGTGGTCCCCGTCCAGCTGCTGTGGGCTGCTGGTGCTGGGGACCTCGTGGTTGCTCTGACCAGTGACCCAGCACGGCCCTTGGCAAAGACCCTTCCTGCCTAAGGGACCCCTGAAACAAGGACAGGGATGGCGGGGTTATCCCGCAGGATCCTCCACCCAGACCAGGGCACAGCCAGAAACAGCCACCATGGGCCGCCGAGGCTTAGATTCCGTCCCATGGTCTCTACCCGTGGAGCCTAGCAGGCTCTCTCCAGGGCCCCCACGGGCTGCTCCCAAAAGGGCCCCCGGAGACCACTTCAGTCGGAAGCAAGGACGAACCACACCAGGGCCACTGCAGGAGACACGGGGAGACACCAGAGAGCCAGCCCTGACCTCAGGAGGCTGCGCACCCACCGGGAGGTCGCAGGAGGCTGAGCAGAGGGGCCGGGCAAGTTTTGCTGGCTGAGGGTCAGCATTTAACTTGGGTGCCTGTATTTCCGTACCCAGGGACCCCAGGGCCGGATGCACGTTTTCAGAGCGCCCCTGGGGCTCGGTCCTCCCCGGTGCCCCAGTGTCCCCAGCCTCTGTCCCCGGGGGTGCTTACCCGAGGGGCAGGCGCCTTTCTGCAGCACCCGCACGGGCGTCCCCGACAGCTGCAGCGCACGGCGGCTGGCGGCCTGCAGGGCACACACGCTGGCGTGGGTGCGGCCGTCCGTGCCACACACCGGGCTGGCCCAGCGGCAGCGGCACACGCCGCGCGTGCACTCCAGGCTCTCCCCGCAAGGCGCGTCCTGCGAGCGGCCGCAGGGTTCGCCCTCGCCGGCGGCGCACACCAGGCAGCAGCTGCAGGCGTCCGGCACGTAGCCGCTGGGGCAGCGCGGGCTCGGGCAGCGCGACACGTCGCAGCGCGCGGGGCAAGGCGTCGCTGGGGGATCCCGGGCCCGCACCAGCGCTAGCAGCGCGGCCACGAGTAGACCGCGCGCGTGCATGACGAGGAGGTCGACGCGGGGACTCGGGGATTCAGGGACGGCAGGCTGCGCAGGGCACGGGGGCTCAAACGGGCGCGCCTCCAGAGGAGCGCAAGGCCATAGTGGGGCACGGTATGGGACACAGTGGCTTCCTAGGCTGTTTTGCGGGCGGCAGGCCCCGCTGCCTTTAAAGGCCACGCCTGGCTGGAAGGGGCGGCCCGGCCCCGCCCCCAGTGCCTGGCTCCTCCCCGCCCCGGCGGGGGAGGGGGCGGGGGCGCAGCCTGGAGGGGGCTGCGAGGT
The DNA here is from genome assembly GCA_004027915.1 of Capromys pilorides. NCBI lineage: Eukaryota > Metazoa > Chordata > Mammalia > Rodentia > Capromyidae > Capromys > Capromys pilorides. Next base: position 12,562 of record PVKN010000961.1, read on the forward strand.
GCAGAGCAAGCAGGAAGCCCTGTGGGTGGGTTGTGGGCGGCAGAAGCCCGTAGGGGCCACTTCAGGCTCCTCTTTGAAACGGAGTCCAGACAGTGGCCTTGCCACCCTAGCCTTCGTCCCCTCCTCCTTCCCTCCCCCTTGAGGGAGGGAAGCCCAGCAAGGCAGGCTCAGCAAAGCAACCCTTGTGTCTGGGAAGTCCCGGGCTGAAGAAGAGTAGGCTGGTGTCAAGGTTCAGGGATGCTGGGAGTTGCCTCAGTTTCCCCTTCCATAAGGATTTCACAGCGCGCCCCAGCTCTCAGGGCTGCTGGAAGCGCACAGCAGATCCTGTCCCTGACCCTCAGGGCTGGTGGCCCAGGCAGCCCGCAGAAGTGGGAGCTGGTTCCACTTGTGTTCACCAAGGGCTACCTCAGACCTAGGACAGGGACGCCAGGCTGCCCTGATGAGGCAAAGGGGGAGTGGATCCTTTAGAGGGGAGCTGAGGGCATGAGGAATTTGGAGTGTGACCACGGCTGGGAGACTAGCGGCCACGGGGTCTGAGGCCCCACACAAAAGCACCAGCGCCACGGCCCATGTGGTAGGAGGTCAAGGAAACCTGCAGCGGCTTTCAAGATGCCTGACAGATGGCAGGCGTGCAGAGGGGGCAGTTCCACAGGACCCGGATGTGAAGATGTTCACAGGACTAGGAAGCCAGGGCAGTCAGCATGTGAAGGAATGGTCAGCTCCAGCCCCAGCTGGGGGTGGACAGGTCCACTGTCACCAAGCAGGAGGGACTGGGGACTCAGCCTCCCTTGGGACTGTGTCCCAAGCGGGCTCAGGCCTGCTTTGCTACTGAAGGATCCAGTTAGAGCCTGTGGTGGACACTGGACTAAGGTGGAGGGCGGCTGGGGTGACCGGTGTGGGGTTAGGGTTACGGCGGCCTGGACTCTATAGAGAAGGAGTGGCTATGGGGCGGGAGCATCTCAAGGGTGGGAGAAGGGAGTGGTGGAGACCCCCAGGTGGGCACTGAGCAGCCGAAATGGGAGACCAGGAGCATGGGGTGTGGGGCCGCCAGGTGCTGGAGCAGCAGGCAGGGCTTCCCTAGCCCAGCTCTTCACGCAGGGACAGCGTCCAGGCCTCTGCAGGCATCAGGATGTTTTGCTTGGAGTGACCCAGAATGCCGTGCATCGGGGACCTCACACCAGCCTGGGCCAGGTGACCTTGACCCCAGCCTGAGCCACTGCCTCCACCTCTGCAGAGTGGGCTCCGGCTCCTCCCCGGAGCGTGGTTGGTGGGCACTGGGGCCTAGGGCAGGGCTGCTGGGGACTCCCCACCCCACCCCGAGGACACCGGCCCTGGAGGTCAGCGCTCACGGCCTGCGGTTCTCCGGGGTGCACACAGAGGCTTGGGAAGGCCCCTGAGCTCTTTTCCTCTAGACATCTTGCCAGCAGAGGGGAATCTGGGTCTAGAAGAAGCCGAGTCTGTGCAGCCTGGCACAGCTGGCAGGCAAGCGCAGCCCTCACTCGCCGGCTCCTCGCGGAGCATCTGGTGCCCTCCCGGGAGGGGCAGAGCGGCTCATCTTGACCTTCGAAAGTGCAAAAAGGCACTGGCTGCCCACATCCGACCACACTGCAGCCCGCGTTGTCCCCGGGGCCACATCTGACCTCTGCAGCTGCTGTGCCAAGTGGCCATTTAGTCCCTGGGACCTGAGGAGCAGGCCACGCGATTTGCATGCAGCTCCCTATCTTTCCCACCTGCTGGCCCAGAGGCTGCAGACTCTGGAGCCCTTGCAGCTGGCGCCCCCTGCTGTTCCCGCCCCTCACTGCCTCCCTTCGCTCCTGTCTGTCACCCACGCTGGCGAGATCTCCAGACCCTGCTGTGATCACGCTGGGTGAGGTCACAGCTCACATCCCTTTGGGGACCTGGCCGATGCCTGGCCCCTGCCCCGCCTGCGATAAGGCTCCACGTTCGTGGGTGACTCAGAGGTCGGGCCGGCTTCACAGCCTTGCCTCACTGGGCGGCTGGTTCCTCCTGCCCTGCTACGGGGGACCCCTCCTCCCACACCCCTCCCTGCTCCTGCCCCACTGTCCCACCCTCGATGGGGACAGCGACACAAACATGGCAGCTGGTGCTTGTCATCACCTGGGTGATAAGAGGGGCACTGGGGCCTAGGGCAGGGCTGCTGGGGACTCCTCACCCCACCCTGAGGACACCAGGACACAGAGAGGCAGGTGACACGCCCTGGTCACACAGCTGGTTCTACACAGGGGGAGTGGGACCTGGACTCGGCGCCACGCCTCTGAGCTCCTTCTCTGGGACTCAAGGAGGGAGACTGAGGCAGAAGGAAGCCACTGCTGAGCAGGGCCCTGGGTGCACCTTGCCAGCTGTGTGGGGGTGGCCCGCCAGGTGTGCGTGTGGGCACCATAGGGACCTGAAGCAGCATCTCAGGCCCCAGGGCCAGGCAGCCCAAGCCAAACCACCTTCAGCAAAACAGCCTGGCTGTGCCCTCCTGACAGCCCCAGGTGTGCAGGCTCCAGGCGTGGCCTGATCCAGGTGCTCAGGGTCCTCGGCCCATTGGGCTGTGCTCCTGGGTGCTGGTCTCATTCAAAGACCCAGACCTCCACCCTTCAGGGGGCGCTCCTTCAGTTCCAGCAGGGGCCGGTGTGTGGCACTTGCCTTGGCACCAGCTATGACGCTGACCAGGCACAGGGCCTCCGAGTAGCCGTGGTCACCTCTGGCTGGAATGCTGTTGTCTGAGTCTCGGCAGATGGGAGCTGCGTGGCGAGCAGGACCAGGAAGTCAGGGCATCTCCTGATGGGCCGGCCAGCTCCTGCACACACTGGTGACAGGAAGCTCACTACCCCTGACACTACCTTCAGGGCCTGGACCCTCCTCCTCCTCGAGCCCCATCCCCTCCCATCACCCCACCCTGGGGGCTCAGAGGACAAGTCAGTCCACCACCCCCAAGGGAGCCACAGACACCCGAGTCAACCCCCGAAATCAGCCCCTTGGGCGCCCTTGGGCCTGTTTGCTGTCTCACAGGACACAGAAAGAGCGATGACTCTTTCCTAGGGAAGAAAGGCAGAGCGGTCAAGGGTGGCGTGAGGAGACCAAGGTTCGAACCACTGCGTCTGACCTGGGGCTTCTGCTCTGTGCTCCGCACCCATTTCACAGAGGGGAAATGGAGGCCCTTGGAGGAGGAGTGGGGAGCCGAGCCCAGCAGGCTGACTGGTAGCCAGAGGCCACTCTGGCCGAGGCTCTGCTGCGTGTCGGGTACGAACCGAGCCTGGCAGGATGTGGGACCGTGCCATGCCTGTCGCTGGCACACACGCCGCACAGAGATCCAGTTGTGGCACCCCAGGCGGGCATGACATCTGAGCCTGGGAAGGGGCCCAGGTGCATTAGGTCCCAAGTTGGGAGTCCCTGTCTGCCGGTCCCTGTCTGCCCGCTCCGGGGTGACTCTGGCCCAGAGCCCAAGGGCTCTCGCTCTGTTTTCCAGCCTTCAATTCCCTCTTCTTTCAGACTGATTGGTGGACTGGCTTTTTGAGACAGTCTTGATACGCAGCCCAGGCTGGCCTCCAACTCACAGCGATCAGCCTGTCTCAGCTTCCGAAGTGCTGGGGTTACAGGCATGCGCCACCACGTGGGCTTCTCCCCTTCAAAATGCTCTGCATTGCTGCCAGAGGACCAGCGACCAGGAGGTAGAGAACCAGGCTACCCCGTGGCCTCTCAGCCCTGCCCTCCGCCCTGCTCTGAGACACCCTGAGGAGGAAGTGCACCTTGGGCTGTCTTCAGAGAGGTCCCCAGCTGGCTCTGTCTCCCCCACCCCCCTTTCCCTACCCCACACCCCCGCTCTCTGACCAATCCTGCCACAACCCGCCAGTTCCCAGGCTGCTCTCCCAGGGACTTCCCCCGCCCTATCCGGGCTCCCCGCAGGAGCTTCCGCAGGCCCTGCTCCATCCGCCCACTTCCACTCCCAGGCCCTGGCCTCCAGCTTTCAGATTAGCTTTCCCAGGAGCACTGTCACATGCTGCCATGTGCAGTAGAGTGTGCGTGCGGTCACAGCTCCATAACCGTCACCACACTTAACTTCAGACAGCTCGGTCATCCCCTAAGACCTGTGAGCCGTCAATCCCACATCCTCCGGCCCGGCAACCTCTCCTCTGCTCTGTGTCCCTCCTTGGACTGCTGATTCGGGGCCTCGCATACGAACTCGGTCAGAGAACACACAGTCTTTGGCATCTCGCCTTTCCAAGGTTCCTACACATTAGCAAAAATCAGAGCTCCATTCCTTTTTGTGGCTGAGTAATATTCCACTGCGTGGGAGACCACATTTGTTTCTCTGCTCCCCATTCTGGGGAGGTTGGGATGTTTCCGCCTCTGGCGGAAGCCTGCAGCTTTTGCGGACGTTGTTTCTGGTCCTCTTGAATACGGACAGACCTCAGTGTCAGTTCCTGGGCCTCGTGGCGACTGTGACCACTGGAGAGGCCCTTTTGCTGGCTGTGTTCCCAGTGGCTCTGGCGTTTTGCATTTCCACCACAGATGCAGGAGTCTCTTGTTTCCTCACATCCTTGCCCACTCTTGTTGTGGTCTGTTTTGTGCCCCTGCCCTTCTGGCAGCTGCAGGCTGGGGTCCTTCGGGGGCTCTGCTTTGCCCTTCCTGAGGACTGACACAGCCAGGCATCTTCTGCGTGCTTATTGGCCATTTATGGATCTGTGTTGAAGAAATGTTCGTTGGGATCCATTGTCCCTGTTCCAATTAGACTAGGGGCATTTTTTATGGAGTTGGAAGAGCTCTTTATATATGCTGGACAAAAGCCCTTGCCAAGTAGAAGAACCAGAAATAACTTCTCTTGCTCTATGGGTTTCTTTCTGTTTTTCTTCCCAAAACGCTTCCTTTTGCCGTGCCCGCTCACCTGCTATTTCTTGCCGCTGGTGTTTGCTGTCTGTCAAGGCGGGGCTGGCGCGGTGCCTCCTCCCAGGTGTCTCGGAGCCTTGGCTCTTTTGTCTTGCTCTGTGGCGCACTGTGGGACCTATGTGCAGTGCGAGGTAGGGGCAGCGCCATCCTCTGTCCCCCCATTTATGAGACGACTGACCACCCCATTGCGCTTCCTCTGTACCCCTTCCCCGTGCCCACCTCCTGCACACTCTCTGTCCCACAGCTCGTCTGCTGCTTCCTGAAGAGGCCGGGCTGCCCCTCGGTCCTCAGCAGACTCCTGGCCTCCCTGTGGGCCAGCTCAGGCCTTCACGCTCATCCCTGTCCCTGCCCTGTGTCCTCCTCCCAGCCCCGGTGTGGTGACCCCATTCTGTCCTCCATGAGATGCAGTCTCATGCAATGCATGTCACTCTGTGCCTGGTCCTTACCCTTGTGGGGTCCTCTGGATTCGTCCTCCTGGGGCAGATGGCAGCCTGCTATTTGAGGTGATGTCCTGGTTACTCTTCTCTCATTGCTGGGACAAACACCCAACACTCGGAATGAGGAAGGAAAACATTTACTTAGCTCACGGCCAGTGGAGGTTTCAGTCCATACTCGGCTGGCTCCAAGCCAGAGTGGCATGTGGCAGAGGGCAGCCTTTCCTGGCAGCAGCAAAGAGCAAGAGTAGCAGCAGCTCCAGCAGCCAACTTCTCTTCCTTCCATTGTAATGCAAATTACCTGCCCCAGGGCAGGCGCAGCAACCACACCCACAATAATCAATCGCAAACTCCAGAAGCCACCCCAAGACTGCATAAGGCTTTGGGGGGACATCCACACATAAACCATAGCAGGTGGGCGGGGCACCACCCTTTCTGTACCTTATTTTCTTTTACCCACTCGCCCTTGATGGAGCCTCTGGTCCTGTCCACAGCTGGGCTGCTGGGGCAGTGCCGGTTGCAGAGTCCTCAGACGACACTTGCCGCTCTGCCTACCAGATGCCACCCCACCATGCCACCTCCTCACAGCGCAGGCACTGCACCCATCCTCCCTCCCTCCCTCGCACTGCTGCTGTGGACGTCTCTGTGCCACAAGCCAGCCCTGACCTCGCTGTCCCTCCCCTCTCTTGCCCCTTGCTCTTTTGCTGGGGGTCTCACCTAGCCTGGAGTCTAAGGGGTGTGCCTTGAACCCCTCATCCTGAGGTCCTCACAGGGTCCAGTAGGACGCCCCAAGACTTGCACAGCTGGTGGGAGCTCCTTTTGCTTGGTCCTGTTATGCACTGCCCACAACCCCGCAGTTCCTTGGTCAGAAACCCTGATGCTCCTGTTCCTAGCGTTCGGAGGCCTCTGGGAGGCGATGAGGTCAGAGCAGGTCATGTGGATGCTCCAAGGTGGCCCTGGTGGCTTTAGGAGGACAGGAGGAGAGGCCCGCAGGGACAGCTGGCCCTATGTCCCGTGGGAGCCCTGTGCAGGAACCACTACTCCTCCCATTACGATTGCCTGACCTCAGGGGCTGCTCTAGAGCCACAGAGAGCGGAAGAGGCCGCCCGCTGCTCTGTCCCTCCCTTCTCTCTCTCTCTGTGTCTGTCTCTGCCGTAACACACATGTGCAGTCACACACGTGCACACATGCACACACATACACTCATACACATGGGCCTCGACACACAAACTGCTCCCCTTCGTCCCCTGCCTGTGTCCTGAGGACAGGACGCCCTTCCTCACCCAAGCCAGAAGAGGAGAAGGCAAGGAGGGGGAGCAGGGACCCTCAATGCCGCTTCTGCCACTGTGGCACCCCCAGGGACCCAGAGCTGATGCCCCTTGCAACCTAGCACCCACTGGAGGTCACAGTCTGTCCCAGCTCCCCTGCCCCATGTCCCCCACTCCTGCCCTCCTTGTCCTGCAGGCTCAAGGTCTCTGACAGGTGGCTGGGGCAGGAGGGACTTTGTGAGCCTGGCCAGGGGTGGGGTCGGGGGAGAAGGGAGGGCAGAGGGACAGAGGAGAGAGGCGGCCAGCACCCAACGTCACGAAGGCCCACTGGCCGGGAGTTCCTGACTCCGACCAGCTTTGCCCCTCTGCTGGGCCCTGCTGGGCCTGCAGGAGGCTTGACTGCCCACCCTGCCCTGAGCTCCTGGGCACAGGGGGTGACAGAGCCCAGCTCATCCTGAAATGGCTCCCAGAACTCAGGCCGGCCAAAGCAGGGCCAGACACAGGCCCGGTGTGGGACGTGCCTTTGCTGGTGGGCAAGGGGAATGGGGCTGGAGAGGGAGCAGAGGAACTTAAAGCATCCACGTCCACGTGGCGTGGGTGCTCAAACGGGCAGGCGTGGGCAGCCCAGCAGGAGCTGAAGCCCCCCCCCCCCCCCCCGTGTCCCCAGGGGTCCTCCGGAGCGCTTTGAGCTGCAGACACAGTGCCCTAGTAACCTTGTGTGCCCGGGGTGGTTGTGGTTGGTGACAAGTCTGCCAGGCCATGACACACGCTGCGGAGGAGCGATGGCCTGAGGGAGGGTCAGAGCATGTCGCGCACGCCGCGCCGGCTCTGGCAGCCGCACTCCCCGCCGGCCACCACCACCCTGTAATTTTCCTGCTCGTGGGCTGGAAGCTCCACCAGGCAGGCCAGCGCTGGTTCCACAGCCTCACAGCAGCTTTGTGCAGACACAGCACTGGCGGGCAGTGACCTCACCCAAGCTGGCCCCTCCCCCACGGGCTCGACGTCCAGCTCTCCAGCTCCAGCTTGGCTCTTCTCCCTGTGCCCCCCTGTGCCTTGCCCCAGGGCTGCCCGGGTCCTCCTCCCCTGCCAGGGCCTTGTTAGGAGCCGCCCCCACCAGCTGGGGTGGCTCCACCCAGGACTCCCCTTCCCAGCTTATCCACGCCCGCCCATCCCCTGCACTGCCGGACTGCCAGCCTGAGCCCAGGTCCCTAACCCGCCCGTATTTCTCCAGCAGCATCCATGGTGGTGACCCCCTCCCGCTGGGGTCAGGAAGTCTGGAAGCAGCCCCAGGCCACCTCGAAGGCTTTGTTGTGTCTGCTGAGCCTGGAAGTGTGGGGTTCCCTGAGGACAGTCAGCAGGGGCGCCTGCTCAAGAGGAGGCGGAGGGGAAGGCACAGCGCTCTGTCCCTGGGAAAGTTTCCCCTGCTCCCACTGCTCTTAGCCCGAGTGTCCCCACGGGTGGGGTTCTTCTGCCCCTGGCCGGAGCCAGCAAGCACAGGGCAGTTTCTCCACAGCGGGGTAGGCAGATGCCCTGGGAACTCTTCAGGCTCCTGCTCGGGCTCACGTGGCTCAGGCTAGGAGTGGATGTGGTGCACAGCAACCTAAACCAGGCCAGCCCTGGGGACAAAGTCGTCCGGGAAGCACTGGGGCCGTTCTGAGTGCACCCGCCTCAGTGCGTCAGGGCTCCTGGACGCCCTGGAGGGGCACACCTGGGAGTGGGGTCATCAGGCAGCCAGGACACGGGGCATGGGAGCCAGTGCCCACCGGTGGCGTGTGCGTGGCTGAGCGGAGTGGTGTGCGCGAATGCATGCTCCTCAGCAGCCACGCATGTGTTCGCAGCCCTTCCCCCCAGGCAGACAGTCCTGGGCCCCAATCTGTTCCCAGGGCCAGGCGGAGCCGTCCCAGACAGGATGCCCTGGGATTCCTGGGATACTTGGGGACTGTGCTCTTCTGGCTGGGCCAAGTGGGACCTGGGGTGTAGGGCTTGGGGTCTGGGTACAGACGGGGCTGGGGTGCTCCTGGGCATGGCCCAGCACCCTGAGGCCAGGTGAGATGAACCTGGGGGAGCTGGCCTGTTCTTCTACCGTGACCTCAGGCTCTACCACGAGCTCTACCACAGGCACACAGTGGGGAAACAGTCTGGGGATGGCGTGAACCGCAGAGCCTGTGCCTACTGTCAGCCACAGCCCTGCGCCAGCTGGCCCCGGGCCCTGGGTCATTGCACCAAGGTTCGGCCCTTCTTGGGACCGGACACTGGTTACATGGGGCCCCTGGACACGTGGCCTGCTCTCAGGGAGATGAGAACCCGGGGCATCTGGTGAGCACCATGGTGCACAGCTGCGTGGCCCAAGGACACGCTCCCCTGTCTGTGGTCAGCATTCTCAGCCCGAGAGTGCCCACCATGCCCGGCTCCTGGCTCTGTTCCTCGCCAGCGGCCCTCTTCCAGCACCCAAGCTGACTGTAAAGAGGGTGACAAGACCTCTGGGCCGCTGTCACTCCAGCCCTGTCCCTGTGCGCTCTGGATGTCACCAACTTAGTCACAGCTGCCTTGAGAGCACGCACCTGCCAGACAGGGTGGGCAAAGGGCAGCCACCTCCTGGCCCCATCACTGTCACCGGATGCCTGTTTTTCACTGGGAAAATCACTATTACGTTTTCTTTCTGGCTCTTGTTCGGTAGAACCAGCCATGAAACCCAGAGCCTTCACACTGAGCCACTTTCCCAGCACTTTCTATTTTTGAGGCAGGGTCTCCCTAAGTCATTAATCTGCCCAGGCTGTGTTGGAGCCTTCAGTCTCAGCCTCCTGCCTCAGCCTCCCCGAGTCCTGGGGTGACTGTCTGTCATGTGCCACCACACCCAGATCTGGGCCCCTTTCTTTCCAGTCGCATCGTCCTGATGACTTCAATGCCAGGAGCTGCACCTTCCCAGGTGGAGCAAGAGTGTACAGAAACCTTGTTACTTAAATGCCACCCCTGTAGTGGCTACCACGGCGGCCCTGACAGTGACAGGGACATCAGGCCACGTACTGATGCCTGACTTTGGGAAAAGGATTTGTGCTGACGCCAGAGGTGAGTTTGCCCTGGACCCCCAGTGGGGTGACTCAGAAGGAACACACCGAGGGGGCCGAGGGGCCAAGTGACAATAGAACGGTGACTGTCCGACTGTCGTGAGACACGAGGCTTCTCCCCTGGGGCCTCTGAAGGCGTCGGCTTCCAGCCTGCCGGGCTAGGAAGACACGCTCTGCTCTAACCACCCAAGTCTTGGCCCCGTTTACAGTGTCCAGGAGGGGACACTGGCCATCGGCCCCTGCCCTCTGGTCCTGTCACTCTGTGAGGCCCTCCTGGCCGGCCCAGCTGGGTCTTCTTTGTGAACCTTTTCACATCAAATGATTTTTACAGACTTGATTTTCTTTTTCAGATGCAAAATACACAGTGCAAACTTGTGTTTACTCCATAAAACTTGGCACAGAGAGACGTGTACATACAGAACAAGAAATTATAGTCAGTGATCCCAGCCACAGATGATGACAGCGTGTGGCCTGCGTGCTCACTGAAGACCCCTGGGAAATGTCGCCAGCACAGCCATGTGGGAGGCGCTTCAGTACTTTCTTACTATGTCGGACCTGCACCCCAGCTGTGGGCGCTGGGCAGTCATCGGGGACCAACGACCTCTGTCCAGCGGAAGCCGGGTGTCATCATGCACAGCCTCAAACTGACCAAGTCCAAGCACGCTAGAGGAGCATGTAGGAGGGACCAAGGGTCCGTTCCACACCATGGGCTGAAAAGATAGGGCCAGCCATGCTGGGGACAGGTCATGGGGTGGGGACAGACATGGTGAAGAAATGGGTTCATATCCCCAGCCACCCCATACCGCATGACTCTGTTCCTGTCCCTTAAAGTGATGTGGCCCCAGGCGTGGGGGGCAGATCAGTGTGATGGGGAGGGTGTGCTGGCAGCAATAGCTGTGTCTCGATTGTGGCCATCCCTTCGTGAATCTCCTGGGACCCAGCAACGTGGGTGAGTGGCCACACGTGGTACCGGGTGCCACCACTGGGGAGGCTGGGGAGGCCCTGGGGTCCCGCTGTTTTCTCTCTGAGACATTGTGTCCCTCTAGATTGATTTCAAGACAAAAATAAGACAGTCCTGACTGAGAAAACTGCTAGGTGTTCAGAGGGTCCTGTGGCTAGGCAGGAAAGAGAAGGCCCTGGCGGGACAGGGCAGCAGCAGCACAGGCTGGAGCAGAGGGGAGGCGGGATCTTGGGGCTCTCCAGGGAGGGGCCCGAGGGGAGGGATGTGCCTGTCCCTGGGGCCCCCGGACATGGAGCCGCAGGCTGGCGAGCGGCAGCACGCAGCTTGCTGTCTAGAAAGCGCTGCGCTCATTCTCCCTGGGTAGGGACTGTCTGTCCGTCTGTCTGTCTGTCTGTGCATTTTCACTGTCCCCGAGTTATCTTTACAGGGGAATTTTACATCTGCGCCACCCCACTCGTGGTGATGGAACAGCCTCCTGCGCATGGATGACACAGAGGCCACGGGAGGGGTCTTGGGACAAAGCCAGGGCTGGGAGTGGCTCCGTGGTCAGTGGGAGCCCAATTCGCAGACTCAGGCAGCTGCTGGAGCCACCCGGCCAGCACCCACGGCACTAGGTCCCCAAAAGCCCATGGTCCTCTGTGCCATGCACTCAGCTGACCGCTGTCCCAGGGCCCCCTGTCTGCTAGGCCTGTAGTGGCTTTCTCACCTTAAGTCTTGCACATACGTTGTATTGTGTTCATTTTTATTTTTTAATGGGTGTTCAGGTGCCTTTTATTTCCTTGCTAACAGCACCATGTAATGTATACTCGAGCTTTTTGCAATCCATCTGTGTTACTTTCTGCCCAGGGCACAGCCATTACCCTTGTGAAAAACAATAGTAATGAGACAGGGTCTCACTGCGTTGCCCAGGCTACGATCCTCCTGCCTCAGCCTCCTGAGTGCTGAGTGTACCACCAGGCCCACCTCTGATGGCCATCTGTATTGGTTTCTATTCTCTGTTCTCCCGGCCATGCTGACTGGTGGAGTCGCGCCCGCAGCCTCCACTGGAGCCTCTGACATCCACTCCAGCTGTCGGAAGCTTGTCTGGCTCGGGTGGCCATGATGCACCCGTGAGGGTGGAGCCCCCTCTGCTCCATGCTGTGCGGTGACCTGGCCTAGGGCAGGCCCAGCCTGACCCACTGGGCCCAGGGACCCAGCAGCCGGGAACGGGTGTGTCCACAACGCCCTGGCCTGTGTGGAGATGACCCATGCTGTGGGCCCGCCCTGCTGGCCACCGGACTGAGGTGGGTGGATAGTGGGAGCAGCGTGAGGGCCCCAGGCTGGGGGGATGGGAAGGCGAGGGGCCTGGTCCCTCGGGCCCTGCTCTCCCCTGGCCCTGCCTTCCACTTGCTCTCTCCAGCCCGTCTGCAGTGCACACGCTTGGCGGATCACACCTAGACTCTCTGAGGCCACGGAGCGCCTGTGGCCACAGTCAGGCTCTGGTCTTAATGTGGAGTAGTGGAGGGTCGGCCTGGCCATGAGCCCCCTCATTCTCCTTGCTGCTGTGGGCCACAGGCCTTGCCTGTACCCTGCCTGGTACCCTCGAAGGGAGTCAGGTCAAGGCCAGCGGGCTGCCCCCTCCCCCGGGCAAGCCGGGCTCCTTAAGAGCTCACCGGCCACGTGTGGCAGCACACATCTATAACCCTAGCACTGTGGGAGGCTGAGGCAGGAGGATGGCGAGTTGGATCCGTCGGAGCAGGGTGGCTGCTTCATCTGAAGCCTGGGGTGACAGCTCCGAGGGAAGGCCCTGGGTTTGGGTCCCAGTCCAGAGGCGTGTGTGGGGTCTCCTGGAGTAGGCCAGGCCCGCCTCAGAGCAGCTCAGCGTCAGCTGATTAGAGACCTGGGCTGTAATCAGAGAGAGCTGTTCACTCCTTTGCCCTTGCCACGCAATGCGGCCGAGTCACGGTGACTATGATCACTCGTCACCCTGCAGGAGGGGACCTGACCAGCACAGCCTGGCTCAGCACACATCCCGGACAGAGCCCGGGGAGGGGGGGGGGGGGCGGCGGCACGTGTGTGCCGGTGCCTGGGTCCCCAGCACACGTGGCGCAGAGCTCAGGCCCCCTGTCCCTGGCAGCGCACAAAGTAGCTTCCTCCTGACCCAGGACCCCATCCCGTGCTCCCTCCACGCTCCACAGGGACACGCCAGAAAGTTCTCTGCTGCCTCCTGGTGGGAGGCCAGCTTCGCAGCAGAGCCACGAGGCTCCTGCTCTCGGGCCTCTGCTGCTCCACTGGACAGAGAGGGACAGCAGCGCCTGGGCCCACTCAGGGCCTGCCCCCCTGAGTCCTGCCTCCTGCTTCTCTGGGCTTCAGTTTCTCTGTGAAGGGGCTTGGGGGAGAAGAGCGAGGCATGGGTGGCCACCTCTGTGGAGATGGCAAGGACGAAGAGCCTGCCGTGTGGATGTCGCCCCGTGCTGTGCCTGTCTCCTTGGCAATCTGGGAGGCTGAGGCAGGAGGACTGCAACCTGAGACCCAGCCTGGGCCACCGAGAGATGAAATGAGACCTCGGGCGAAGTAAAATGGGCTGGGAATGTAGCTCAACGGCAATGCTCTGGGTCATTCGCTAGTATTGGGAAGGAAAGAAAGAAAGGGAAGGGGGAAGGTGGGAAGGAAGGGGGAGGGTAGGAGGGAGGGGGGAGGAGGGGCACAGAAATGGCCGTGAGGAGAGCTCAGGCGGGACAAGGCTGCCCTGGGACCCTGCCAAGGAAGACCTGGGCCCAGAAGAATGGGAGAAGCTTCCTCGGAGTTGTGGCAAGCTGCTGAAAACACATTTATTGCTCTCAGGCCCTTCCTCCTCCTTCCCTGGAGCTTGGCAAGGAGGCTGGCTATGGCCCTCCGCCCTGGGGTGGGGGTCCCGGGGCCAGCCAGGCGGCACGAGCCCAGAAGCGCTGTGGGGCCAGATCGGTCCTGCGGCCATTGAGCTCGGAGGCAAAGGTCCTGGCCTTCTGGTAGAAGAAGAGGGACATCTCGCGGTCCACCAGGAAGTGGTGGTAGATGGTGGCCAGCCGTGTGTAGATCTTCAGCTGCGCCCGCTTGTGGCCCAGGTCCACGGCCGCCGCCAGCGCCAGCTGGTAGTACCCAGCTGCGTCAAAGGGATCCTGGGGGGGCGGGGGAGGCAGCCTGAACAGTGCAGCTTTAGCTAGCAGGCACGGCAGGGGGGCCGGGACCTCCCTAGGACAGCTCCATTGTCCCCACCACACACTGGGCTCCCGGCAGCTCCACTGCCCATCATGTTCTGAGGACGTCTCATCACCTGGTCCCAGACTTGAACCCTGCTGCCCCGCGTTGGCGGCTGCTCCCGCGGGTCCTCCTGCACATCTCCCCAGCCTCCTGTGCTCCCCGACCCTGGTGCCTTCGCTGTCTCCTTTGGGTGCACTGCTGGCTGACTGTGGGCATGCCCAGGCACAGGCTGTGCGTGGGCTCTGCGCCACCAGGGTACCCCAGGATGATGTGGAGCCTGCACCATAGCCCAGGCCTCCCTCAGCCGGCCTGGCCACAGCACCTCATGCACACCAGGCATTGTCCCTGGAACACTCCTGGGGGTCCCAGGTGGGCCGTGGCACCTCTTCCTCTCCCCACTCTGTCACAGATGCAACTGCGCCTCAAGCCCACATCCCGGGGCTGGGTGTGGGTCCCCAGCTGTGCTTAGCATCTCGAGCCTCTCCTGAGATCCTGCTCCATGCACTGACCGCAAGGGTCTCCCTAGAACCCAGGCCCAGCCACAGCCTGGCCTCTCCTCAGCACCTTGGAAAGGCTGTGAGGGACAAAGGACATTATGCGAGACCGCCCAGCCAGCCTCTGCCCAGCCCCAAGGACCCAGGACACGGGAGAACATAGAGCTGTCAATGAGTCACTCCTGGGGACCAACATAGGCAGGGGCCACACGACCAAGCACGGGAGGGGCGTGGCCAGGTGACGGCAGAGGAAGGCAGAGGCATCCGACTCTGCGGACTGGGAGGACCAGCTCGGGTTCACCAGTACACACACACACACACACACACACACACAGAGGCCTTCCTCATCTGGCTACCATGAACTCATAAACTGAAGGTGACCAAGTTAGACAGCCCTGTCCAGCGCCCCCTGGGACCCTGTGCCTGCCCCCCCCCCCCACCACCACCACGCAGGCACACGGCAGCCCTGGCATGGTTGCAGGAGCAGCGCCTGGCTGACCGCGGTGCCGAGGCCTTAGGAAGGAGGTGGGGGAACTTCCTGCCTCTTGACCAGCCCAGCCGGGCCTGACCTCGGCTCCCAGCAGCAGCCGCCCTGCCCTTTCCTTCCCGCGGGCAGAGCAGGGAGGACGGGCACTGATGCAGCAGAGGCCGCAGGGACCACTTCTGACCAGCAGGTGTCGCCAGCGTGCGGCCATGGCCCACAGACGCGACCGGGTGCAGCCCCTCAGCCCTCCCCAGCACAGGCTCCTATGCACAAGCACAGTGCTGACGGTAGAGGGCGCTCCAGGTCCCTGTCAGCGGGTAGCCCTGCAGGCTGGGGTGCAGATGGGGAACAAGCCCCAGCTCCGGGCCCCGCAGAGCTGACCGGACAAGCACTCTAAGCCAGGCTGCGTGGGCCACTGTGACCTCCCTGCACCTCAGTTTCCCTCTCTGTGAAGCAGGATGTCATCCTGGCTCCCTGCCCAGGTGACCTGATGAGCAGGTGTCTGGGGCTCTAGGAAGGGGCTTCTGGGAACAGAGGGCAGCTGGGAGATGCTTTGGGCTGGGTCGGATCCTGTCCTGTGACCTTGGGGCTAGACCGTAGCTCTCAAGTCCTTCTCCTCACTGAATCCTTTTAAACTCAAGGCAAACTTTGGCACCACCCGTAGAGGGGCCCCTACTACAGCCCCTGCTGTGCCCCCAGTCCTCTACGGCCAGGCCTGGCCGGCATGGCAGCTGGCAGTGTCCCAAGGCCCGGACGGGGTCCCCGCCCTCACCTTCAGCTCGTAGAAGATGATGTCGCCCAGCACCAGGTACACCTTCACGTAGTACAGAGTCTCCTCCTCAAACTCCAGGGGCGAGCGGCACAGCGACAGCGCCTTGAGGTAGAAGTGCTCGGCCAGCTCGCTGTGGCCCAGCCGGTGGTGCAGGGCGGCCAGCCGGTGATAGGCCACGCGCTCATTCAGCTGGTCACCTGGGGTAGGTAGGCAGAGGGTGAGTGTGGGGAGGTGGCCTGCAGACAGGGGTCAAGTGTGCAGGCGTGGCCCGCCACTTCCAGTCCCCAGATTCACTTTCTAGTTTATAAAGTGGGGCAACCATAGCTGCTCTCCTTGTACCTTGGCGTTTGGCAACATCCTGGCTCCGCGCCTGCATGAAGTCGCCCACGTGACATGAAGCCACCCACGTGGCATGAAGCCACCCACGTGGCATGCCTTCCATCGTGGTTCTTAACTAGGACTCCCGGAAGGCACCGGCAATGGCCCTGCCTGGGGGTGTCGTGGGCAGAGCCCCCAGCCTTGAGTGTCTCTTCCTGTTGGAACCCTGGGCCCTCACTCACAGCCTCAGTGGTCCTCACATCCTGCCCCCGGGCCCGTGTGTGGAGGCTGTGCCAGAGGCCAGGGCTTGTCCCTCCCCTGAGACAGACAGCCCAGAGAGCAGGATTTGGATATGGTACAGGACACAGAGACACGGCATTAAAGGACAGGGACTGTGGCAGCCAGGGAGCAGAGGGGTCTGTGAGGGCTGGGAAGGGACGTCAGGAAAGGACTGTCGCGGAGTTCCAGCTGGACATCTCAAGGGACAGGAAGAGGCTGGAACATAGGGCACCTGCGTGGGCAGGCACGGCAGGTCGGGGCAGAGGCAGGGAGGCCGCACAGAGTTTTGCCTGTCCTGAGAGACATGGCCTGGGCTTTGGGGCTGGGCAGGGGCTGGCTGGCCAGATCCAATCTCAGCCCCCTGGACAGGAGATTAAAGGCTTACCCAGTGTGATGCTGAGCTCCAGGGCCCTGTGGGCGAACTCCAGGCCCTCTTGGGGTGTCTCCAGCATGGCCAGCAAGGCCACCAGCTTGTTACACAGCCGCAGCTCCACCTCCCGGTTCCCCAGGGTTACGGCCAGGGGCAGCGCCCGGTCCTGTCCACACCAAGGAGGAGCTCAGGCCAGGCCCGCATGAGGCGGGACGCCCTCACCCTCCTATGGGGTCCACACACCGCCTGGGCCCGGGAGAAACAATGGTTCAGAGAGCGCTGACAGCCCTGGCTGGAGCTGGGGCGGCCTCCTGTCTTGGCCACGAGGTGGGCCCCAGCTGTCAGCACACTGACGGGAACCCTGGGCCTAGCTGCTGCTGAGCTACTGGGGCAGAAGGGGGCACCTGCACCCCCAACTCGTGGTATGTCTCCTGCCTCTGTGAGCCTCAGTTTCCTCGTCTTCCTGGTGGGGACCCACATTCACCCAGGGAGGCTTGGGATCCCCTGGTGCCCCTATCCCCAAGGGCACACAGCTTTGCTCACCCGGTAGAAGGACACGGCTTTCTCCCGCTCCCAGGCCCCGTTGAAGAAGATGTCTCCAGCTGCCTCGAACAGCTCTAGCCCCAAGCTGGGATCCCCTGTGTACAGCGCTGCGTTCTGTGCCACCTGCATAATGGGGGAGCGCTCTGGGGACTGGTATGCTCAGAGCTTAGCCTTCTGCACCCCAGCGCTCAGTCCCAGAATGAGGGCCCCCGAGTACCCGCAGGTAAGGCCTGCCGAGGTGCACAGGGAAGAGCTCTGGCCTGGCCTCCAGCATGTCCAGCAGGGCACTCCTACCTGGCACCTGTGTGCTCACCACCTCCTGCTCCTCACTCCACCTCGTGAGCCCTCAGAGAGCATGGCAGGCCGTGGCCACCTTCTGTCCCACCAGCCAGTTCAGCTCTGCAGGCAGGGATGGACCCAGTTTCTTGCCTCCCATGCTGCCAGGCAAATGGTAGGTACCCAACAAGTGCCCTCCAGAGTGGGTGAGAGCTTAGTCCCTGCCCAGAATCCAGCAGAGCCAGCTGTGTGCAGCTTCCAGGCAGAGACAGGCTCCCGGGAGCCTCTGGGCCTTTGCACGTGCTGGACCTGCGACTGGCCACTCCCACCTTGTCCTCCAGCTGGGTACCAGGCCCCACCCTGCCACATCCAAGACCATGCACGGAGGTCCTATCTTCTCTCAGCCCTGAGCATAGCAGAGGGGCACAGCGTCCTCGAAATCAACCTCAGGGCCAGGTCCTGTGTTCTAGATCATGTGATGAGGGGGAACAGCTTCTGTGATCAACACATTTCTAATACATGATCCATGCACTGCTAAGCAAGTTCTTCTGGGTGTCTGAGTGGACAGGTCACTTGTGCACTTATTAAGCTCTTGCTGTGTACCAGCATGGTGCAGGCACTCTAAAGAGCTC